>JANHFP010004149.1:50003-61450 GCA_032468135.1 Calamaria suluensis | reverse complement strand
CCTTCCCTTCCTTCCTTCCTTCCTTCCTTCCTTCCTTCCTTCCTTCCTTCCTTCCTTCCTTCCCCTCTCTCTCCCCTCTCTCAAATTGCCTGCTGGTCTCTTCTTTCACTGCCTCTCTCCTTTCTGGATTCCTCTGCTTGCTACACAGAAGCCTCTCCTATCTTTTTAAAAATATATATTTTTATTGTTTGCATATAAATATATTGAACACAGTGCAATTGTCCTGGCATTGCACTTGCCAGGAAACAAAGGTAAAAACAAAATAACATATATACTATTTTAAACAGCGCTAGTGTTGTACAGTTATTTCTCACCATCATATTCTAAAATGACAACTTATCTATCATTCTAATACCTACATCCTAATACATACATAGTATCTCTTTCCATGCCCACCTAACCTGATATTTTTGCACTCCAACTTCTACCTCCTGTTTCTAACCATTGATAGGATCTGTTCCATGTAGGATAGTATTCTGTATCTCCTTTATCTTTTATTTTTAGCATTAGTCTGTCCATTTCCACACAGACTAGTAGCTTCCTTATCATCACCTCCTTTCCCCCTTAAGCCTCTTTTCCTATCTTCTCAGGCCTCCTTTTCCCCAGGCATCTCCTCCTATCCTTCCCTTCTGGCTTTTCCCCTAGAACCGTGATGTTGGCACACGGAGCCATATTTGTGGGCATGTGAGCACAGCTCCAACGTGCATGTGCACACTGTGTGCACATACACTCCGAGGTGCATGTGCACACTGGCCAGATAATTTTCAGGCCTTCTGGACCCAACAGAAGTTGGGAAACAGGCTGTTTCTGGCCTCCAATGGCCCTCCAGGGGTGTGAGGAAGGCCATTTTCACCCTCCCCAGACTCCTAGAGAGGCTCTGGAGCCATCAAAGAGTAAAAAACAGCCCTACCAGGGCACATAGAATTACAGATGTGGGCATGCAGGCAACTCCCCCTGCTATGCTCTCCCCACTTTTGGCAAAAAGGTTAGTCTTATACTCCCACTCTGCTACAGACATGTTGATAATTTAGGACACTGAATAAGGAATGTAACATAAACATTCCATCACCAAAACTTTGGACACCAAATCAAACCCACCAGATGCATTTTCTATCAGATCAAACCAGCCAGGCAAATCAAGTTAGTCGACTTTAACATTTCAACTTCACGGGACTTATTTTTCCTGGTCAAGGAGCCATAATAATGATAATGATATAATGATCTGGCCTGAAATAACATCTTGAAATTAACCAAACCCACTTCACCAAGGTCTAATAAAAGTAAAATGTTATATTCACAGTATAACATGTTCTATTCACAGTATTAGTACAGCCCTTGCTCTTTTGCTGTGTTTCCACTTCATTGTAATGTAATTAGTTTGCTGTAGCATCTCATTTTGAAAAAAGGCAACAATTTCATTGTACAAAAGGCTGCTGCATTTCTATAGAAAAGTGAGAAGCATAGCAAATCAATCCCTAAATTTCACATTCCAGGGTAATGTGATGAAACAGGCCCCCAAAGTTGGAACTATCCACATGTCCTTCGAAGCAGCAGTATTTATGAATTGACTTCTGCTTGCAGAGAATCTAGGACTCGGAAACAAACAACAGTGTAGACAAATGCCTTACAGATGTCCGGCCTGGAAGCCATCTTTGCATTGGATCTTCAGGCTTGCCGCATTTAGTGCTGTGAGAAAATGGGAGGGGGAATTGGATAGAGCAGGGGAGATATACTATATATTCATCATCACATTCCTTTCTCTGAGGGTCAAGGACATCCTGCCATGCACTTGGACGGCATGTGACTGGCAGGCATCTCCAGTTCAGATGGTGCATTGATTGGGCCATGTGATGGATATGTGAGTGTTGGTCAGGGTCTTGGAGTTTTCTGTGGGTGGGAAAATCCTGGAAGCTTTCAGATTTGGGTTTTCCCAGATGTGCCAATATGACACCTCTAATAAAATGGAACTCCGAGGAAATTTGAGCCTCAGAGTCTTTTTTCGTTGGGGGTGTTATTTGGAACTCTGGCAACAGGCAGTTCTCGACTTACAATCACAATTAAGCTCAAAATGTCTGTTGTTAAGTGAATTTTGCCCCATTTTATGACCTTGCTTGCCGCAGTTGTTAAGTGAATCACTGCAGTTGATAATTTAGTAACCCAGTTGTTAAGTGAATCTGGATTCTCCATTGACTTTGCATGTCAGAAGGTTGAAAAAGGGGAGCACATGACTTTGGGGACACACCTATGGTCATAAGTGTAAACCAGTTGCCAAGCATCTGAATTTTGATCATGGGGATGCCACAAAGGTCGTAGCTGTGAAAAATGGTCATAGTTTTTTTCAGTGCTATTGTAATGCTCACTAAATGAACTGTTGTAAGTTGAGGACTACCTGTAGTAAGATTTCCAGTTCCTTCAGGGCAGAGGAAAATGAGGAAATTGTTATTATAATGAAGTGAGACATTTAATTCCTTCACTAGCATAAGGTTGATCTTTCTCACTCAATAATAAATGACTAAAATAAAGACAATTTCCTGCAAATTTTAAATTGTTGTTTGTTGATCTGAATAGGTGAACCGAGTATTTGAGTCTGGAAGAAAGATTTATGTGGATTCCCGAGCGCAAGAAACATCTGGAAATTCTTTTGTTTCTGAATATCCAAGGCAAGTTACTATCTCAGTGCATTGTCTGTCTTCAGATGTTTATATATCATGCAATGCTTCTGTGAGAATTGCAGTGATTAGAATGATTGAAAATGTTTAAGAGTAGCTGCGTTGCAGCCTTGTTTTACTTTCAATAGCTCAGATGGCTAAAATTACACAAAGGGGGGGTTTAAGAGAAATGGAAAAATAGATGTTGATAGTCGGTGTAGGGTTAGGATTTTCAACAGTACCGCTCTGGAGATGTAAATTTTGCTTAGTTTGCTCCGGTGAAAAGAAAATACATTCCTCTGATGCAGTAGGTCATTTTATTCCATTAAGAAAAAAAGCTTCAGAGATCAATAGCTTTCCAAGGCTCTAAACTTTCATTATTGTGATGTACAGAGATGTTTGAGAACTCTGGAGGGTTTGTCAGAATGGGAAGCAAGGGGCATAATGTCATGATACATATTATCTTCCCCCCTCCCCTTGTCACTTTACTTATATCACAATGTCATGATTCACCTAACAAAAGGTGAGAAGCTTGCATAGGATCTGTGGTGGTGCAGTGGCTAGAATGCAGTATTGCAGGCTAACTCTGCCAACTGCAAGCAGTTTGATCCTGACGAGCTCAAGGCTAGTTCAGTCTTCCATTCTTCCAAGGTTGGTAAACTAAGGACCAAGATTGCTGGGGGCTAACATGCTGACTCTGTAAGCTGCTTAGCAAGAGCTGTAAAGTACTGTGAAGTGGTACATAAGTCTAAGTGCTACTGCTACTGCAGTGTTGTAAAGCACACTTCATCATTAGCTCCCTTTGCTGCTCCATGAGGATGCAAAGGAGAGGGGAAAATGTTCTAATAACATCCTGTGTTTAGCTTACTTCTGGTGCTTGCAAAGATATTTTTTAATGTATTTCACTTGTTAGTTTATCTATTCATTTCATTTGTGACTACCCATTTCATCTACATGATTCTGGGCAGTTCACAATACTTAAAAAATAGTGTGTGTGTGTATGTGTATATATATATTTCCATGCAACAAAAACCTTGCAAAGTATGTTGGCCCAATGTCATCTAGTGGTGTATTGTTAAATATATTGTTAAAAACAGATCATGCCAAACCAAACATATTTTGTTCTTTGACTAAGTGATTAAATTAGTAGATCAGTGAAATGCTGTGGACATAGTATACTTAGACTTCAGCAAGGGATTCGACAAAGTAGACTACAGCCTATTTGGTAAAGTAGAAAAATGGGGGATAGACAGCATTACAACCAGATGGATTTGTAACTGGCTGACAAATCACACTCAGTAAGTATTCCTTAATGGTACTGCATCTACATGTAGGGAAGTAAGCCTTCAGATGTTGCAGACACTTCATCATTCAAGGTTTTTAAGACAAGACTGGAAAACCACCTACCTTAAATGGTACAGGATAGGGTCTCCTTCTTGAGCAGGGGATTAGACTACAAGACCTCAAAAGTCCCTTCCAGCTCTATTATGATAGATACATATTTTAGGAGGCCATATTTAGCTACTGGGGGACCTCATGGGCAAAGATGCTGAACTCAAACTCAGGTTTGAGTCCCACCACTGGACAGGGTGAGCTCCCATTACAGGCCAGCTCCTGCCCACCTAGCAGTTTAAAAACAGGCAAGTGCAAGTAGATAAATAGGTACTATTTTTTGGGGAAGATAACAGTGTTCTGTGTACTTCTATATATACCACCAAAACGTCTTTGGACAATCTTAACTCCCTTGGCTGAGAAACAAATATAAGCACCAATCCCTAGAGTTGGATACGATTGGACAGAGGAAATTTTTATGTTTATATTAGCTAATATACCAGACGGCAGCTTTTAAAATTTTGTAATGGATTTTATCTCAAATGGACATTTGAGATGCATGGACAAAAATGTTATTTGGAGAAACTTTAAGATGTAAAAGGACATAATGACTTTAAAAAACACCTATTTCCATGAAGCTGCAAAAAATGTATAGTATGGTATAGCATAGTGTAGCATAGCACAGTACAGAATATAACACAGCACAGCATAGCATAGTACAATGTATAGAGTACCCTAGAATAGTGTATAGTACAGTACAGTACAGTGTATAGTATATCATAGTATATTATAGTATCGCATAGCATAGTACAGTATTATGATTTATTTACTCTAATTAATTTTCAACTGAAGTAGAAAATTTCAATGCAACTAAAGTGAAAAAATTAGATTCTATCAAGAGTACATTGCCAATATTTGAATATGAATCATGTGCAAAAATATAAGCATACTGCTTTTCCCTGCATATGATGCTCTTAAGTAGAAGCTGACAAAATATTAATAAAATATTGTATGATACCATTATAAGACATATGAGAAACTGGGGATAGCCAATTTACTAATAAATATTGAGTCAGTGGAGATGGCTCCTAAATCCCATGTTGATTTTTAGTAGTATTGTTAAAGCAGCTCTCCATTAAATAACCTTGATCTTTTTTGGTCCTAGATGTAGCAATTTGTATCTTCATTGCTGTTTGTAAACTATTTTTCCTACACTGGAGGATTTAAATTATGTATTCATGATTGGTTCCTCCTCCTTAAATTCTGTCCATTTAAGATGTTATCAATAATAGTCTGACTGCTGTTTCCAGGCTAAATTTGTACGTTTTTGTTCTGGACATGAATCACTCAAAACCAGCACTGTAATTTTTGTTTTCCATCTTCCTGGTCCTGGGACTGGTACTTCAGCCACCATAACAGCCCTGCCTGCCATTGTGATTGATGAACTTACTTCCTTGAAATTGAATAGAGGGAATAGGGAATGGCCTAGCAGGGAAAATCCGCTACCAAGATAACAATTAGATAATAGAGGACTGAGTCCAGCACAGAAATGTAATGTAAGTAGCTTGGACCTGTTACTTCCTGGTTCCCACAAAAATAAAGTGACCAGATTCTCCCAGCCGGACAGCGGGACAGCGGCGGCGGGGCCCTTTTGCCCTTCAGCTCATCACAGAGACTATTATGTACATATATATACACATATATATATATACACACACACACACACATACACACACATATATATATATATATATTTGTTTTCGTAGATTTTCACGGTCATAAGTATGTAAATTTGTGTATTCTTGGGTTTCGAAACGTTGCAGATATATGCAAACCTTTACACGGAAAGAAACCCGAGAATACACAAATTTACACACACACACACACACACATATATATATAGTTTTGCATTTTGGTAAATATATATATATAGTTCTGGGAGTTGAAGTCCACAAGTCTTAAAGCTGCCAAGGTTGGAGACCCCTGTTGTATACCATGATGCTCTGCTAGTATCATGATAAAGTCTAAAAATTGTTACATGTGTCAGCAGAAAAGACACAACTGGAAATTAACATGTGAAACAGTCCTTAGTAGATCTCCAGTGAAACATGAAATTGGACACCATTCATCCCCTGGAGATCAGGACTGAGTCTCCAAAATTATCATTTCTACTTTTACACCTAGAAAATGTCTATTGGCAAGGACAGAGAAGAGAAGAAAAGAGAAGAGAAGAAAAGAAAAGAAAAAGGAAGGGAAGGGAAGGGAAGGGAGAGAAGAGAGAGGAGGGGAGAACAGACCTGGAAGGGACCTTGGAGGTCTTCTAGTCCAACCCTTTGCTTAGGCAAGAAGCCCTATACCATTTCAGACAAATGGTTTTCCAACATCTTTAAAACTTCCAGTGTTGGAGCATTCACAACTTCTGGACACAAGTTGTTCCACTAATTAATTGTTTTAACTATCAGGAAATTTCTCTTTGGTTCTAAGTTGCATTTCTCCTTGATTAGTTTCCACCCATGGCTTCTTGTCCTATATTCAGGTGCTTTGGGAAACAGGTTGACCCTTTCTAATAATTCCAGATTAAAAGCAAAGATCAGTACTTGCTGCTGATGTCCACCAATAACTTCCTACAACTTTTCCCTATCTCTGGCCTACAGATGTGTTGGAACTGTTAATTCCACAATGAAGGACCACTTACAGGCTCCAGAACTGATTCTGGGTACATTCTGAATCCTCGGGGTGGTGTCTGAAGACACCTGGTTGTCAGGTTCCACAGCCTACCCCTATTTCTGTAATTTTACACAGATCCTCTTAGTTAAAAGAAGCTCACAATAACACTCTAGGGACAATAATGTTTGCAAAACACTTGCTGGATAAGAAAGTTTACCAAAAACACCAACAACTGTTAATGTATTGGAACTGTGAATCATAGTTTGTTTGTCTTTTTAAGACAGGAAGAAATGTAACCTGTAATTATAATAATTAAAGGGGAGAGATCTTTATAAGCAGGGAAGCAAGATGTGTGCTTCTGGCTGGCTTGTAATGGCTGAGCTCCTTTGTGGGGCATGCTATGACTAGCTATGTCCCTGACGGCTGCCCACACCCCTTGGCTAAGCCAGTTTGATGTGCTATTGCCTTGCTGACACCTCACCAATACTGTATGTATTTGAAACTATGCTTGTACTAAGCAATGTGTGTGGGGTTTTCTGTGTAGCTTAATTAAGATTTATCTATGTGCATGATGCAAGATACTCTATATGTTAAAGTCTGTTTCTATAAGGTTTGTGTTTAATATATGTTTATAGATTCTGTACAACCTGTGTTGTGTCTTCACTTAAAGTTCAGCCACTATACTTTGAGTACACCTCCTAACGGGGAATTGCAATTACATCCTCTGCATCAGCAGCCTTTTAACAGGGATTTGCTAGCTCTTGCGCTGTGCAAGCACCTCCAATTGGGGGTGTGCATTATCCCACACTGATGACAACAACAACCCCTGATTAATTGCAGATCAGGGTTGTTAACATGCAAAAAGACAAGGTAAGACCAGACCTAGCCAACTTTCTGTGGGGCATATTCTCCACAGCAGCCAGTCTCCCAAACAGGTAGTCCTCAATTTACAACCATTTATTCAGTTACAGTTTGAAAAAAAGGACTTGAAAACTGACTTATGACTGGCTTTTTCACTTTAGGACCATTGCAGCATCCCCCATGGTCATGTGATCAAAATTTGGCCAACTGGTTCATATTTATGATGTTTACACTGTCCCGGGCAGTGGTGAAATCCACTTTTTTTTTATTACCGGTTCTGTTGGCGGACGTGGCATGGTTTGGTGGGTGTGGCTTGGTGGGCATGGCAGGGGAAGGATTCTGCAAAATCCCCATTCCCTCCCCAATTCCTGAGGAAAGGGTATTGCAAAATCTCCACCCCCACCCCACTCTGGGACCATCCAAAGACGGTATTTGCCGGTTCGCTGAACTGCTCAAAATTTCCGCTACCGTTTCTCCAGAATCTGTCAGAACCTGCTGGATTTCACCCCTGGCCCCAGGATCATGGGATCCCCTTTCTCGACCTTCTGATGAGCAAAATCCATGGGGGAGGCAAATTCACTTAACAGCTGTGCTAGCAACCTAACCGTTGCAGTGATTCACTTGACAATTGAGGTGAGAAAAGCCGTAAAATGGGGCAAAATTCACTTAACAACTGTCTCATTTAGCAACATAAATTTTGGGTTCAGTTGTGGTTGTAAGTTGAGGACTGCCTGTATGCCTATAAACACGTTTCCCAAATTCCAACCGTGCCCACATCCACCCTTTTCTCCAGGCCTCCCGTGCTCATTCTGATATGGAATGTGCTGACAGCTTAACATCAAAGAAGAGAGGAAATGAAGATGGGAATCTTTTACAACTTATTCTAAGAGGTTCTGTCAATTCAGATAAGTTTACACACTTTCGTCATCGATGCTTGATGAAGCAATCAAAGTCCAAAGAACCACTGCATTCATTTACCTAACAAGAGCACTGTTCCTCTTTCTAACGTAGTTTGCTTATGGCATTTTGGTAAATTAGAACTGAAATCCCTTTGTTTCTGCAATGACAACAGAAGCTCATTCTGATTATTCAAACAGTCATAGGAACCTAGTCAATGTTAATAAGGAACGTGACAGCAGGTAGACATAATTAACATAATGTCATCTCTGGGGCTCTAGCGGAGCACACCTAACACAAAGAGACTTCATACATATACTGATGCATGAGTGACACTTAAATATTTTTACAAGGGAATTTGGTAGAAATAACTTTCACAAATATTTAATCACCACAAGCATAAATAATAATAATCCAGAAAATAATTTGTTGCCAAAAGTAATCTTTTAAACCAAATATGAATAATATATCATTGTTTTCCAATAAATTTGTTTACTGCTTCATTGACTGCAACAGGACATGAATGTTTCATTCCTGAATTTCAATAGACACTTGCATAAAAAACATTGTCAATTTATCATCCCTGCGCATGAAGTCAGATTCTTCAGTTGCATCCAAGAAACTCAAGGGCACCATATTTGCAAGAATTTGGGTAGACAGGACACAGCTATTTGATCTGCTGTTGATAAATCTAAGTGGGATCACATTTATGTTACTAAAGGTAGTAAGGGGCAGAGAAAGGAATGTGTGAACAAGAACAAAAGGAGAAAGATCAATAGAAAATTTGTGCAAAGAAATATAGCATCATCCTTTACTGGATTGATATTAGGACTCCAGATCTGAAGTCTGAAGTAGTTTAACTTCAATTTCAGTATCTGTCCTTCTGAAGGACAGTGAAGCTTGATTTCCTTTAGGATTGACTAATTTGATCTCCTTGCAGTCCAAGGGACTTTCAAAAGAGTCTTCTCCAGCACCACAATTTGAAAGTATCATGTCAGCTTTGGAAGTCAGTTTTCCTTTGCCTTCCTAATTGCCACACATTCTTAGCCTGGGAAATTAGGAGGGGTTGTTTTGTTGGAGTGGTAGAAAACTAGTCATAGGATTCTTCCGGTCAAAGATGGTTTGCCAATTTGTTTACAAAGGCATACAGATATTATTCAGTTGCCTCTGAAGAGCGGTTTGAAATTTGAGTTGACTTTGTGGGCCTGAGGCAGGACTGTGATCTTCAAAATAAAATTCCCTATTCCACCAGGCTTGAAATGTTAGATCTGGACAGACTTGAACTATACCGTCTACCTTCTGATCTATCCTTAGTTCATAAGGTTATTTACCAAGATGTGCCAACATGACACCTGTAATAAATTGGAACTTTGAGGAACTTCAGGCCTTGGAGTTTTATTTCATTGGGGGTGTTCCTTGGAATCCTGATACATCATTTTTTTGGCACTCAGCCTCCCTTATGGTCTAACTATCACAGCCATACATTACTACTGGGAAAAACAATAGCTTTGCTGGCTGAGGAACTCTGGGAGTTGATGTCCACAAGTCTTAAAGGGACCAAGGTTGGAGACCGCTGCCCTAGAATGTTTAAAAGTCTCCTGGCAAACCACTGCCAATTAAGTGTGACTTGATCTTATCCAGCAAAAAGAAGAAGAATGCAGACGCAACTAAAAAATGAAAATGTCTCTAAGACGCTGTGGATTCTGAGCAGGGAAGAGAGGACTCGACATCCATGGGGGAACGTTAAGCAAAGCCTACGGCGCCACAATTAAGATAGCGCCTTCTGATTACTGTCTCCAGTAGTGATTGATCAAGGACAAATATGTAAAACATACAGGAAGGGAATAGCAATACCACCCCCATTTCAAAGAGACCTAAAACTAAGAAGGCTGCTTCATCTGAATGTTTTTTTTTTAAATTTAAAACTCCTACATGAGGGAAGGTTGAAGAGGTCGGACCAGAAAGCTTTGCATTTAAGTCCCCCTGAGCTAGAAAAAAACACACACTGAATGATGTTATTATTATTTTTTGTTAACTATTGATTCTTAGGAGGGAAAGAATTTGAGTGGGGGGGAAGCGGAATGCATGCCACTTTGAGGAAAAGCAGGCTATATATCCAGCAAATAACCCAATGGGAAGGAAAAATAGAGAAGTATCATATATTGCACACATGAGGGAAGCAATTCACATTAAGCACTAATTGTATCAATGCAACTAATGTGCCCATAATGGGAATAGCAGCTGAGGGGAAGTCTAAGGCCCATTAGAAGCGCTCTGGCATCCTTTCCCAGGGCAATATGAGTTAGTGTCCTGCTTTTTCTAAGGAAGAGCAAGTAATACCAATGCCATTAAAGCATCTCCTGATGCTTTTTCCTACCGAAAATGCACATATTAATTGCATTCACAAATTAATAGCACATCCAGTCTGGCCTTCGGATTCCAATACAGTGGGATGGGAGGGGGATAAATAATCAAAACCTCAAGTGAAAAGCAAGGCAAAAGATGAAATCCATTGAGCTCATTAAAACGAGGAAATTTCAAATCCAAGCGAGCAAATTTCAAAAGAGAATGAGTCATCTTTCTTCCTGCATAACTCAATGTTTGCATGTAAAATAAATGCTGGATCGGATTAAACTTGGGATGACATGGGCAGGGAGAAAGTGTAAGAACATCTGCCATAAATCATTGTTTATTTAACAATAATTATCAACCGTCCATTCAAGGAAGATTCCTAGTGTCCAAAGTAGATTGAGTGGTAGAGTACATCTTCTACGCAGTCACAAAAAGACTAGATTAGCTCTAAGGTATTTGCACACATTACACACACACACACACACACACACATCCTAAATCTACAACATAGAAAGAGAAATGGACGAAAAGAAGGAGTAGGGGAGACATGGCAGCAGTGTTCCAATATCTCAGGGGCTGCCGCAAAAAAGAGGGAGTCAGGCTCTTCTCCAAAACAAGAAGCAATGGGTGGAAACTAATCAAGGAGAGAAGCAAATTAGAACTAAGGAGAAATTTCCTGACAGTTAGAAC
>JANHFP010004145.1:282699-296774 GCA_032468135.1 Calamaria suluensis | reverse complement strand
TGTGATATTATATATATGCAATTTTTAAAAAATTTCTTCTTTCTGTACTAAAAATTTATACAATAAAAAACTTTTTTACAAAAAAAAAAAGAAAGAGATGAGACTTTGTTTTGGTCCGGATGCCTGCTCTGGTGGTGAGTGTCTCCAGTTTGTGGATTGAAAAGAAAAGCAGAGGGGAGAGGGGCCCCCCTCCCCTTTGAAGCAGAGGCTGCGGTTTGAGTGGTCTTGGCCATCTCCTGATCAGGGAGAAAGGTGAAGAAAAAGAAATGGCTGCTAATTAACTATTTTTATATTTTATAAAGAGCACAGTGGATTACAAATTTAAGAGATGAGCTGAAGCAGCATGGGAAAATTTGACCAGGCTCCTTGAGAGACAAGAATTTGTAGGAGGGGGCAATCTGGTGCCTTCAATGGAGAGCAAAGTCTGGCTTCTTCTCTCTGCTGTATTGTGGCATCAGGAATTGCTGGCTGAGGAGCCCGGCCAAACTTTCCCATGCTGCTTCAGCGAGCGCTCTTCAAGAGACGAGAGCTTGCAAGGTGGGCGATCTTGCGTCTGCAATGGAGAGCAAAATCCAGCTGCTCCCCAGACCAGACACTGTTTACTGCTCCAAATCCCAAGCAGCAGAAGGCGAGGGCTACCTTGTGTCACTGGCTGGCGCCAATGTATTGAGGCAGGTCGCTGATGACGTGCAAATGCAAGTACTGGTTTGCTCCTGCAGCTTCCAGCCTTCACAACCACTTCTTGGGCCCGCTTGGGCCACCCCCTCACCCGTTGCTGCAACAGCACCATTATTTCATTCTGGAAGGCGAGGGCTATGCTCCTTTTTATGTACTGCACTATCTGCAAAGTTTCGTATTGTACATGCCACCCCAGGACAGAGATTTCCAGCCCTGCCATGACCAGTCCCATATTCCAGAGCGGTAGCAGTCACACTCACAGGACTGGCCCACTGGTTATCCTGGAGCAGCTCCTTTACCTGGGTGTAGCATTCAGATTCACCAAGCTTCTTGAAAGAAGGAACACAAAAGAGGTTTGTGAGCAGGTGCTTTCTCTCGGGCCTCCCACCCAGAGGCTGAGAGAATGTGCCTGGTTTGGACACACAGCACCCCAGTGTCGAACTGGTTTGATTTTCTTTTTGGGTTTTAGATTCAAATGGTGTAATACTTAAATAAGCTTCAATTATTTGAATTAATGTTTAAAACCACATTCCTTGTTTCCCTGAATAAGATGCAGGTGCTAATTAAAAATCCCTCCCTCCCTCCTTTCCTTCCTTTCATCTCTCTCCCTTCCTTTCCCTCCTCCCTTCCTCTCCATTTCTCTTCCTTCCTTCCTTCCTTCCTTCCTTCCTTCCTTCCTTCCTTCCTTCCTTCCTTCCTTCCTTCCTTCCTTCCTTCCATTCTTTTTTCTCCCTTCCCTCCCTTGTTTTCTCCTATCCCTTTCCTTCTCTCTTTCTCTCTCTTTCTTTCCTTCCTTTCTCAGCACCCCTTACCTATCCCAGTTTATGCCCTACCAGGCTTCAGGGAAGCCTCTTGGGGGCAAAAATAGACCACCACCCCCATTTTTGCCCCCATCCCCATTTTGCCCTACCCATTCAGGGAAGCCTGGGAGCAAAAATGGAGCCCCCATAGGCAGTGAAAAAATGCTCCGATGATCATCTGTGATTGCTGGAGCTTTTTTTTTTTTAACCTTTTAAAAGTTTTTTTTTACTACCAGTTCCGGGGAATAGGTAGTAAAATATTCTTTTAAAATGTTAAAAAAATCCTCCCCCAATCAGCTCAGCTGTTGGCTCCAACGATCCCATTGGGCTAGGGATTTTTTACTACCGATTCTCTGAACCACCCGCCACTATCACTACCGGATCAGCCAAACTGGTCCTAACAGGGAGCATTTCACCTTTGATTTTCTCCTTAAATGAGTTCAGGGGGGCAGCAGGAAACCCCTTGAAAGCTGATATTAATTAACCAAGTAGGAGATCTAGGGAAGCACTGAGAAGAATTTATTTCTCCTTCTCTATGAAATTCCTGCTGTGTTCTGCTACTTCCTCTCACCTCCTGTCTTGCCTGCATCTCTGGTGCTTCCTCCAGCCCAGTATCCCATATTTAGAAAAAAAGATTTCACTGCTGGGAAGTTCTGTTGAAGTAGATAGAATTTGTCAATGTCACGATCAATAAACAATACGTAATGTGCTTCTTGTCCTTTGGCATATAGTATCTACATTTGCTTAGCCATACCAAATGTAGAAAGTTAACTGAATGAGGACTTTTTAAGTAGCTGATGGTATGTTTTGCTGTTCCTCTTCCATTATTACAGCTCATTCTTCTCTAACAGTTCTTTTGTTCTGAAATAATTGCACAATCCTCACGGCAGAGAAACGTCTAGTACTTGAAGGAGCAAATTCAAATAGCAAGAGAATAGTTCACTGTTAATGCAGTCAGGTTTTTCTATTTGTTTTTAAATTTCTGGGAGACCAAAAATGTTGACCAAAAACTGATTGCTGATTTGTCACATGTTTTGTTTCCTCTTTATTTGTGTTGTGCAATTGCTAAAGCTACCTTATTTATACCAAGACATGTTTTGTTCTTTCATCATTGAAAAAAATGGTTGAAAAGCGTATGAACCAGAGAGATTCAGAGAGTCAAACATGGAGTACGGGTAACACATTTTCAACACATTGAACTTCTTTCTAAACATCAAAATATTTTTGCTTCAGATAAAGAGGTGGACAACAACACCAAGATTTATGTTGTTTTTCTTTTATTTTTTACAAGAGTGGATGCAGGGATATTTTTTGCATTATTTGATTTTCTTCATGACCTCAGATGTCTTTCCCTTCTAAAACAGAAGTGTTGGAAGAAATGTCCTTCAGGGTTTAGTTCCAAGTGAGAAAAAAGACAGTGAATTCAGTTGCATGGAAAGAAGGTTTAATGGTAGACAGGATCACATGGCTTGAGGTATTCTGATTGGTTGCTGTCAGAGGTCATTGCTAACCTTGCTGGCTGTTGCCATCTTCCCAGGTGCCATGTATGGAGTTTCTGTTGCTAGATGGGTCTTTTGTGTTGCAGATGGGATGCTGAAGCCTTAATGACACATTGTCAAAGGTGGGGGGGAATGAGTTTCTGTCTCCCTTTTTGGAAGAAATATTCTTCCTTTTAGTATATCCTAAAATATTTCATTTTCCTAGGAGAGGGGTAGGTTTTAACTTCCAACAGAAGCCTGATCCATGCTTTGTCTGTCATTCTCCATCGGAATCATGTTCTATACTACAGCAAAACAGTCAACAGCTGTTTGTATTTTTATTAAATCTAAACCGGAAGCACTGCCATTCAGTCAACACTGAATAGCTTACTGGGATGTACTGATAGGAGCCAGGGGGGCAAAGAAGCCACAGGGAAGGTAGCTGAGAAAAACTAGAATTGGAGCCTTGTGGCTGAATATAATCAAGCCAGTGTGTCAGAAGCTGGCTTGCTGATTCTTTTGCAACAATGATTTGAGATTGATACCAGGGAGGATTCTTAATGGCCATACTGTATATCCTTTTATAATTGATATAATGAATGCATAGACAGATGTGCAAACAAAGCTAAACTGAAGTTGCAAAGTTCCAAACAAATGCACATAGATGCAGGCATAACAACTATTGACTGAGATGGGCAATTACAAAAATTGAATGAATGATTGAAATGAAATGAAATGAATAAATAAATGCAATCAGTTTTAAAATGAACATTCCTTTCTGTTATTGTCCCCGTTTTTCCTGAATAATACTAGCTGCAGGTTCTATTACAGTAATATTTCCTGCCTACTATCATAATTGTAACACTTGTGCTAATGTTCAGAACATCCCCTCTTCAAAATCCAGGAAAACCATTTTTATTACTACATTTTTCTCCCTGAGCTACCTACTTTTTATAAGGCTTTTGTTTTAATAAAACCCTGTATGCAGCATTTAACAATTTTTTCAGACACTTGGGGACTGATAGAATTATTAAAGTAGTAAGAAGGCTGTAATAAATATAATAAAAAACAAACAAAGAGAAATGTTGGATGCTCAGGAACAAAACACTAGTAAATGGGGGAAAAACACCCATATTTTTAAGAATCCTGTTTCATTTCGAACTGAGGATACACTGCATGTTAAGGCAAGTGTTGTAGGCAATGTGTTAATAAGGAAAACCTGCTGAAACAGAATCTGCAGCTGGTGTTATTCAGAAAAAGCAAAGAAAATGTGGTCAGGGGCATTCCAGTCCCTGCCAAATAGCTTATCCAGGTGCAGGATTTGGCCTACAAGAAAATTAAGTGCAGCAGGGAAACCAGACAGCAATGCTTGAGCCAACAGAAGGTAGAAAATGCTCCTTTCGAAGCAGAACAGAAAATTGTGCCCCCCTTTTATATATTTTGATTTTGTTTCTTAGATGAACAGTTACATCTCTGTAAAATGTCATTCTATTACTTTCAGCCCCATTTAAGCATTATTATTTTTTGGTCATAGACCAACAAAATAAAACAAGACAATCCCTATTAATTAGGATAAAAAAAGAAAATAATTATTTTAACATATCTAAGAAGGATTACAATGTACTTGTGGTACACCAGCAGCCTGCGGGGCTGGCAGCAGAGTTGGACAGTGAGGAGGCTGGGGAGGAACATGGGACAGTCCTGGAGTCTGTGGAAGGCTTGGAGGAGGGCTCTGCATCAGAGGCAGAGATGGAGCCAGGGCCATCTGGGAGTTATGTGCGGACTTCAGAGCCTCCAGAGTCGGACACCAGAGAGGCAGAGGAACAGGGGGAGCCTGTTCCTTGTGCACACATTCTTAGAGCTGTCAGAACAGTTAAAGCAAAAGGGACAACTCAGGAGTAAGACTTGGAGATGATTGGCTTCTCCCATAAGATATAAAGGAAGAGTAAAGGCACATGGACTTTTGCAAGAAGCAACACTATTAATTATGTTCAGTTTAAAGTCTGAAGGTCTGTTTGATTCTGGACTCCGTGTAGCTTTGCCAATTAGGTCTTTGGCAGTGTGTCAAGAGAGATAAAAGTGGGTTATCAGCCTTATCTGGACTCTGAAGTCAATCTAAAGGACTCTTTAGAACTACTTGGGATTCATCTGTGAATTAACAGAATTCACAGCTGTTGCAATAAAATATGTTTTTAGGACTACTCATGTGTTTTATTGACAGGAAGCCTAGATGAGGACAGTACTGTACAAATGATCAAACAGTACTCAGGTGTAGCTAAAGAAATAAAATCAGTCCTCTTTTGTAAAATTACCAGATATACTTGCAGATAAACCAAGAATTTTAGGTGCCAAAATGTATCAAAAAAATAAGGTTTGCCTTAACCATGGATCAGGTTTTTAAAAAATATATCTATGTATCCCTTATTGTATAAACTTGCATTTAGCCCCATCTGCTGAGGAGCTGAACCTTGAATTTTTATATAAATACCAAGAAAAATGGATAATCCTTGGATTACCCGCAAATGAAACAACTGTGAAAATTGAAACCTATGAACTTTTTGAGGGTTGGCTTATCCAGGGGTGTTGTGTTTTTCACAGTGTTTTTTGCTTAAAAATTCAAGGGTCAGTTTATGGGAGGATAAGCTTATCTACAAGTATATCTAGTACTAAGAGCTCTATAAATGTCGCCTAATTATTTATTTACCCATTTATTTAGGCCTTGTACCCCTTGATGACGGATCTTGAATCAGGAGAGGAGGTACAAGGCAGGGAGGGGTTTTATGTTTAAATTTAAAATTTTGGGTTTTTAAGTTAGAAACTATTATTATTATTATTTTGATTTTAAAATATATTGTAACATCAAATTAAATTTCTGTAAACCACCCCGAGTCCTCGGAGATGGGGCGGTATATAAATCAAATAAATAAATAAATAATGAGGTGTTAGATATCCCATTCAAGATATGTCATCTGCAGATCTGATAACCCTTCCTACAACTCTTCAACAATTTTGTTAATAGAAATGTGAAAGCGTGGAAGGCTCAAGGTTGAACTATTTGGCAATCAACTTAATAGCTCACTCAAGGAGCCACTTGTAGAAGAGCCATTCCTGAGAATTCTTTTGAGAAGGACTTCAAGCCATCTATGGATTATGTTAATTGGCAGGCTGACTAGTGCTCACTTAATTGGCTTTCTAATCAGATTCTCTTTATAAACTGCATGTGCATAACAAAGTCCATTAATCAGTTAACAGAAAGCCTATGTGGGTTTATATAAACTATGAGGTTTACAGGTTAGGCTGGGAGGGTGGAGGTGCCCCACTCATTCAGGACACCATTCCAATATGATATCAAAAAGTACTTAATCTTTTGCAATGCTATTCCATTATATGTTGTGCTCTTTCTAAATAGCCAGAGGTCCATGCAAACAGGATATAGTCTATCAGCCTTCTAGTTCTGCCTTCTTAGGCATTTGACAGCATCCCTTCCTCTCTCTCTCTCTCTCTCTTCCCCTTTCTTTTTTAGTCCAGAAAGATATAAAGAAAACCCAGATGTTTTATTAGGTCCCATTGGATTCGAGGAAATTGTGCCTATTTAAACAAGATGAACTTGTTTTGAAAAGCAGAGTTTTATTTGCATTGTCAGATGGTAGATGCCTAATACTTTAACCAATTTAATTACAGTATTCTATATACTGCAATATGGATCTGCCTCTACCTAGGATTGAGAATTCAATCCTAGGTAGCGGCAGATGTTTCTTTCCTGGGGTGCAAAGAAAAAAAATCTGCTGCAAACTCTGCATAGTCATCAGGATGTCAGGGCACCTGGCCACTAAATGTTCAATTCCATCCAGTTGCCCCAATTCTACCCCAAATTAAGGGATTACAAGGTCATAAAAAGAGAATGTATTTTCTAATTTTTATAGAACTTGATATCCCTTTTTCTTATTATTAATGTTGATTGCACAATCAACCAGATGTTTGGACTGAATATGTCGTTTTTATCCATCTATTAAGAATTTCCCAAGGACCCTTTGATGGTTAAAGGTATCATCACAGGATATAAATTGCTCCAAGTAAAATTGACTTTTGCAATTGACTGTTGGTGAAATTATCAACACCAGTGGTGTTCAAGTAGTGCTCAGATGTTTTGGGATTGCACCCAAGGCACCTATTACTATTGGTATTATTTTTGCTTTTTGTTACAGTCATTCTATTTCTATTTTCAGGTCTTTGAATTTTGTGATTTTATCCAATTCTTTCTCTTCTCTTCTGTTTTTCTCTTCTATTGAACGTCTGATGTCCAGATTTTTAATTTTTTTTTGCTTTTCTTGTTGACAAAATAAGTGTTTTGTGGAGTGTTTTGTGTCTGTTGGAAATCTAAAGTCCTTGAGCGCATTAGCTTCTTCATTTTCTATTACTTTGTCTCTCTTGTGGTACCCCGGTCCTTGCTTGAAGGCAAATGGTATTTCTTGTAGATAACTTAAAGCATCATTGTTGTTAGTTTGTCATTCTGTTGTTTGTGGTCAGTCTGTGTGATAAGCTAACTTAGAGGAACCCTTGTTTCTTCAGCTTCTTTGCAGAATACGATTGTGTTGTGTGTTGCACATATAGGTTATCCTAATCCTATATTAAAGTTCTGGGAAAGATTCTCTACAGAGGTCAAAGGTGTAAATAATTTTATTCTTACCTCCACTTGCAATTTAGGGCAAACATAATGGATGATGAAATAAGAGATGTTTATGAGTATCATACTAGTGATCATAAGCTGTTCGAAATATTATAGAAACCAGTAGTCTCTGAGAAAAGTCTTCCAAGATTATCTGCATGTACTCTTTTCTTGACATAAATCGATATTGTATGAGCTAGTGGGCTACCATGCACAGGTTTTTTCCATGAATCTCCCTTTAGCAACTGCTTTCTTACAAAGAGATTTATTTTCTGTGCTGCCAGCTGCCAGTTGAAATTGCCATGGAAAAGGTACAAGAACTCCTAAGGTGAGCAACTCATGCAAAGAATTTCAAGATGGATCTGTTGCTACAGAGGGCTTTTAAACTTTTAGAAGAAGGAATTACAGATGTGATTGACACTCATCATGACATAGTAGTCTGGGACTCAAACATTTCCCTCCTTCAAATAAAAGTACAAAACTCATGTACCCATCCTGCAATTCCTGAATACATGAAACAATTGAAGATCATATTTAATGCTATATGTTTGATGGGTTATATTCTCAGTAATATGTCATCTCAGGCAACTTAGATATGTCATGTATATAGTATATACGTTTTTTTTAAAAAAAGCATTATTTATGCAATAAAAATATATGGATTTATTTATGAGCCAACTCTTTTATGTATGAATTTCCCAAATCCCTATAACATCAGCAGAGGTGATCTGCTGTGCAAAACTCAGGTAATAATTGAGTGGCAAGACAATAATATGTTGAGCTTAACTGGAGTAGTTAGAAGAAACAGAAACAGTTTTTAAAAAGTAAGACTTTATCCACCATTTATTTCAATATACAGCAAGCACAGATCTGGCCTTTATTATTTTCATTTTCTAATAACAAACTCTGTTAAGAATTCTATCAGACAACGAACACTTGCATCTGTAGATGGTTTTGCCATATATCTCCTTTGCATTTAGATTAAAAGCAAACAAATGATTCCATAAGTGAAAAGCCAATGGGTATATGAAATGAAATCGCTAGACATATGGTTAACTCATGGAATAATTTACTCCTCCTAAGAAGGTGTTTTTCAGACGAAAAAGTTCAGACTTCTATTTTTGGTCATTCTAAGTTCATGGTGATTCATGTCACATCACTCTGCCCGTGGGACAGCCTCCTTCAGGATTTCTATCTATCTAAGGCAATTTTCTGCTTATCCAATAGAAGCTTCCAGCATGTAGGAGGCATTCTGATTTGATATTGTTTCTTTCTACCAATGGAAGGTAACAGAAAGAACCAAGGCACCATTCCTTCCTGCCATCCCACTACAGGGTACAAAATTCTATTTGTTTTCCTTTACTGACCCCAGACATTTTGTTTAAATCTATCTGGGATGATTAAAAAATCAGTTTTTTTTAATAATAGCATTTTATAAATTTTTAATATGTAGAATGTTACACAATTTATTTCTATATGTTTTTCCTTTTTCCTTTCTTTTTCCTTTTCTTCTTTTTCTTTTCTTTTTTCTATTTTTTCTCTGTGTCTTTTCTCTTTTCTTTTTTTATTTCTTTTCTTTTTCTGCTTATTATACATATCTTGTATTTGTTGTATATAGGATATAGAATTATTGTTCAATTACTATTATATTATGTCAATGTTCATAACATTTCCTTTTTCGTTTTCGTTTTCTGTGTTTAATAAACTCAATAAAGAATATTTTTTTAAAAAAATCAGTCTTGTGACTTTCAAAAGACAGCCAAATGTCAACATTGCTTACTAAGGAAATTGCTAAATTTAAGTCAAGGTTGTTGTTGTTTTTTACATTTATTCACACAAACATTAAAAGAAAAAAGTTTGATGTGATATACTGAAAGCCAGAAAAGTTAGAACAATAATGTAAGCCATCTTGCTTTCCTGTTTTGTTTTGTTTTTTAAAGTAAAACTATTCATGATAACTTTCAAATAACTTCTAGAAGACTTCAGATACCTTGCTACCTATTACAAACAGACATGAGGGTTAAGGTGACAACCTGTGATGGTCCTTGCCAGATTTTATGTCATCATCATCCTAATTTCAAAAGCCTGCCCAAGGACATCTCCATTCCTTGGCAGGTTATGAGGGAGAAGATGTCAAAAGGGAGAGGCGGAAGAGGAAGACAAATCAGAAAGAGTAGGACTATTCAACAACAACATTAAATGCCACTCCTCACTTTTAGCCACACCGTGCACATTTGGTGTTTAGTCATGCTGGCCACGTGACCATGGAGAAATCTTCGGACAGCACTGGCTCTTTGGCTTTCAAACAGCGATGAGCACTGGCCCCTAGAGTCAGAACCGACTAGCAGTTATATGCAAGGGAAACCTTTACCTTTACTTTACAATAGTGGGAGAAACTCCCCAGGGAATGAAGCTCATAACATAAAAGAATTAATACTTTGGGTCTATGATTTGGTTAGAAGAAGCAGGGAAGCACTCTGTCCAAATAAAGCTCTTCACATGTCAGTAAATTAATTAATTAATTGTTGATCATCCCAAAGGGTGCTTTTTCAAGAGGCAACTGGACTCTCTGTTTTTCTTTTGCTTCTCATCGAAGAAGCTTCTTCAGCTCTGAGCTCTGAGCTGAAGAAGCTTTTGGATGAGAAGCAGCATGCCTTCAAAGAAAAACCAGAAATTCCAGTTCCCTGATGAAAAAAACACCTTTGGGACAAACCATGACCTGGATGAATCAGGATCTCCATAGACATTTAATTGTTCATCTGAATTCTTTTCCTCACTTTCTCAGATTCCTTTTGCAATAGAGATTAATATATATATACCATTTATAGTTCAGAAATAAATCCATGCAAAAGGAATACACTCACAAAGTGAACATAAGGCATTTTCTTTACAAGAGTGTTCCAAAGTCAGATTTATATTCAAATCATGCAGTGCTCAATAAATAGACACCGTTGCACTTGGATGCTTTCCTCTTTTCCTTTATCTGAACAATGGTTAAGAAGCACCGCTACATTAGTGAATGAATGTCATTGCTCTTCCGTATCCAAACAATAAGCCTTTGATATGTAATCAATTGGTATGCATTTTTTCATATATATTTTTTTTCTTATAGATTTCAGCTATATTCAGTACCAGGGGAATTCTTATATGGAATTTAGAGGGATTACTTTGCATCAGCACAATAGCATCAATTTACAATTCCAGACCTTTGGCTTCCAGGGCCTCCTTCTCTATATTGAACAGAAGCCAACAACAATGGGCAACTTTATTATCCAGCTTTCTATCCAGCGTGGTATCTTAGAGGTAACACTTCAAATTATTCATTTCTAAATTCTATAAGGTTCTTCTTTATGAAGAGCTTTAGAAGTCTGTGTTTGCAGCTTGGAAGGCATAATATTAACCATCTAGAAATAACCAGATGTTACTTTTAACGACAACAACAAAATCCTTTTAGAGAATTCTGTTTGTAGGAATTATTTGAATGGAAGATAGAATAGATGCCTATGTAGAAAAAGTGTAATATTCATGGCCTCTGGCGAAAATGAAATTTAATAAATACGGTGCATTAAACCATGGAACAAAAATATTACATCACAAACATATTAAAATACTTAACTATTCTTCACCTAAACTTTGATGATAGCATTAATCCTTAGGTTGCTTTATAAATTTGCTGTAGAAAGGAAAATGGAAGAGTAATATATTTATTAATCATCCTTTATTCTTGATGAAAAACATGGAACTGATTGTAGATGCATTACAGCTATTCTGAATAGCAATGACTGAGTTTTCCCAACAAATTCTGAGAACTATAATTTTACAAAGAACTGATGAGGATATCTGAGAAACCCATTAGTTGCAAAGGGCGTTTGCACTTATTGTTTAATATGCTGGGCATGTCAGTCAAGAAATATAATAGGATACAGCAAGGAAATTGTTTGGCAGGAGTTTGAATGTGAACTTACTGATTTTAGAAAAACTCAAATAATCAATGTAATAATTATATTCATGTTGTAAGCCGCCCAGAGTCTCTATAACAGTGAAATAGGTGGCATAATCAAATAATAAATAAGAATAGGGATAAGGATAAGAGCATTTTTAAGACTGACATTTTTGAATTTTTGCAAATATAACCCTCAGTCATAGGAAATATTTATTACTGGGATATTAAAAAATGGTTTCTTATTAACTTACTTATTGGTGAAAATAGAGTAGAAAACAAAAGCAAAGCCTCAAAATGTTTTCCATTCAACTATATAATCCCTGTATTTACTCCTCTCAGATTTTGTCCATTATTTACAGATATTTTTATCATTGGCATTTATATGCAAGTTATCTACCAAACCTCATTGGAAAATCAATCCCTTTTCCAGAAAAAAATAGGACTAACTAGATTTAAAAATTAATCACAAAACAAGGGAGTACCTTGTTTAACACTTATATCTTATTGGGTTCTGCTAATCTAGTTGAAATATTAATCTATATTGCTAATCCATATATGATATGTCAGATGCTGAATAATAATTTAAAGAGTCCCAATCCAAAATTAAATGTTAATAAAAATAATTTTAAAAACATTTTTTTTAAAAGGACAAGCAACACAAAGGCTTCTTCCAAAAGCAATCTAGAACCAAAGCTGTTCATACAACATAAGCAAATACATGATAAAATCAGATTTTCCAAATGTTCCAATTCATATTGGAAAGTATTTATCATTATCTGAATCAATTTGACATCCATTTTATAAAAATTAGCATCTTTCATTCATATAATACCTAGTACATAGCATGGAGGGCAGCACCAACTTGGATTGTTCTTGGTGCCAAAGATAAATCAGCTTTAAACCTCTTAAAAGTAGCATCACTAATACTACGCAAATAGCAAATAGATAAATCTTCTGTAAATTAAATTGACTTTTTGAATCCCTAGTGCTGTGTAACGGGGTAAGCTCCCATTACTTGTCCCAGCTTCTGCCAACCTAGCAGTTCAAAATCATGTAAAAAACAAGTAGAAAAAATAGGGACCACCTTTGGTGGGAAGGTAACAGCATTCCGTGTGCCTTTGGCATTTAGTCATGCTGTCCACATGACCATGGAGATGTCTTCGGACAGCACTGGCTCTTTGGCTTTGACACAGAGATGAGCACTGCCCCCTATAGTTTGGAATGACTAGCACATATGTGCGAGGGGAACCTTTACCTTTTTATGCAGGTATAACAATCTTTGAAGTAAAGGGAAAAGTGTTCATGTATTTCTATTTCAAAGACTTTGTGGAGGTGTTCACTTTCTGACTACTTCTGTAAAGCTAAACTGTAAGGATAACTAATATAATACTGGCTTCCTTGTGAGTTGGGATTTACCCTGCCCTCTTTGTCAAAGATTTCATTCTGCCTAAAAATCCATGGTTCAGGACTCACGATTCATCCACGTTTCACAACTTTTGTTTACACAAAGCCTAATGTTCAGGCTTGTCCCAATTTGGCCCAGCCCTGATCACAAATTTCCCACATCTCCAAATGTGACAAATCACTCTTTTGTTTTCTTTTTGTTCAGTACCAATTCAAATGTGATAGCGTTGATGAAGTGAAAAAGATCAGTACTGATATCAGGGTGGACAATGGAAAGAAATATGAAGTACACATTAGGTAAGTTTTGTATTTTTCTTTAACAATATCTAAATCTGTCGATAAACATATTGGACCAATCACTTCATTGGCAGCCAAACCTAACTAATGAAGCGAATAGGAAATTGGCCCTGATTAATGTAAAGTAGATATGATATATGCTATAATATCATTTTCAGATAAAAGATCATTATTTATCTGAAAATCATATCATAGCATATGTCACATATACTTCACCTTGTTTGTATTCCAGAAAGCTTTCAGCAATGTTCTTCAAAAGAAACAAAAAGTTAATGTCATGAATGTCATGTTGGTAGAGATACAATTATTTTAGAGCAAAATGCCAGTTAAAACCTAAGTAGAACTGTGCTTGATCTGTAGGAACTTCGTATAGTGTCGCAAGAAATCATGATTAGAAATCAGGTCTTCTGCTGCAGGTTGAGAGAGGATAGAATGGTAGTGGTGGTGGGCAAAGAGTCTGTGAGACCAACTTTATAACTTCTTGATTTAATTTCTTCTTGGGAGTGAAGGAAACCATATTCTTTCCTGCGACCACTTTGAAACTTAAATCTGCCTTTGGAGAAATGTTCATGTGTTATTTTCATATTGCAAACTAAGGTTTACAGTACACAAGACACATAAATGGGTTTGTGTTGAAAATCTGTTAGTTATTCCTGATATTTACCTGTCAAAAAAGCATCTGAACAAAACGAAGTTGTTGTTGTTGTTGTGGTTGTGGTTGTGGTGGTGGTGGTTGTTGTTGTTGTTGTTGTTGTTATTATTATTATTATTATTATTATTATTATTATTATTATTATTATTATTATTAT
>JANHFP010004145.1:261275-271446 GCA_032468135.1 Calamaria suluensis | reverse complement strand
TTCCCTGCTTTTGCAACAACCCTGCACCCGTTCTCTCTATGTTAGCAACAAGCTTGCAACTTTGCAAATATAACACATTTGGTTTACAGGCATAGGAAAACAGAAGTTTCAATGTGACATATTGGCTGAATGGGAATGAAGAAATCAATCTTACTTTTCAGGAGTAATCCAATGAGTTACTAACAACAATTTCAGTGATTCACTTAACACCAGTGGCAAGTGAGGTTGCAATATGGGGCAAAACTCACTTATCAACTGTCTTGCTTAGCAATATAAATTTTGGGCTCAGTTGTGATTATAAGTAAAGGATTACTTATAATTATGCATCATTTCTAACGGTATTCTTAAATTATCATCTCTGATGACGTAAAAATTGTGGATAGTAGAAGGTGAATACAGTACCTGATTTTTTTCTCCTATAATAAGGTCATGTATAGCATGAGTATGCAAAAAAATTGAAATAAATCCAGGTAACAGAACAAACTTAAGTCATATACACCTCCTTGGTAAGACCACACTTGTAATGCTAGATCCAGCTTTGGTCTCGATGATACAAAAAGTTGTTGAGATCCTAGAAAGAGTGCAGAAAAGAGCAACAAAGATGATTAGGGGACTGGAGCTAAAACATATGAAGAACTGTTGCAGGAATTGGCTGTCCAATCTAATGAAAAAAAAGACTAGTGGTGACATGATAGCAGTGTTCCAATATCTCAGGGGCTGCCACAAAGAAGAGGGAGTCAAGCTATTCTCCAAAGTGTGTGGGGGCAGGACAAGAAGCAATGAGTGGAAACTAATCAAGGAAAGAAGCAACTTAGAACTAAGGAGAAATTTCCTGATGGTGAGAACAATTATTCAGTGGAACAGCTTGTCTCCAGAAGTTCTGGCTACTCCATCACTGGAGGTTTTTTAAAAAAAGTTTGGACATTTGTCTGAAATGGTTTAAGATTTCCTGCTTGAGAAGTGGGTTGGACTAGAAAGCTTCAAAGTCCCTTCCAAATCTCTTATTCTATTATTTGTCCATTTCTATATTTGAAAACCTTTCATAATATCAGATGGAAAATAACTCTCTAATTAACAGCTTTGTTAATTAGAAAGAAAAATAAATCATATATAAAGTTTGCAACATGAGCGTGAAAACGACAAATATGAAAAGTGATATTAAATAAATATAAACAAATAACTTCAATTAACAATTTAAAATATAACAAACAATACATATAATATAAATTTCCAAATTAACAGGCCTAGAAATGTATTCTAAATAGAGTAATTCCAAAAATTCCATTTTCTATGGAAAGAATCTAGGGGGGAAAAAGAACTCACAGACTTTAATGAAAATAATAAAACCAGCTATGAGATGAAAACTGAAAAATAGAGCCTAGCTGAGATCTGTTTATTTACTGACATCTCTGGTATGTTCTCTATTCTGTAGGTGTCTGGTTGTTCATCTTATATTATAGATGGGGAATTTAAGATAAGGTTTAAGGAGTGGGATTTTTTCTTCATTGGAATTCATTCTGAAATAGCTTAATTGCAAATTGCTTACTTCATCATAACACATGCACACACACACAAGCACATAGATTTTGTGAATTTTTTATTTGTGAAGAAACTAGGTCAGAAAATGTAAAAATCAAATAATAATGGTCTACGTCAATAAGTTATAAAGTGAGGTATGTGCTTATGTAAACAAGTTTTGAAATACTGGAGGCATGAGAGGACAAGAACTGAATTTGTAAAGAAATAGAAGTACCATTTATGACAAAGCTAAAACAAATTCTAAAGGTTGCTGAATTGCTTTAGCTAAGGTTAAAAAAAAAGGAGGAAAAGATTCCCCCCCCTTCATTTCCTCTTCTTTTTCTCTATTATTACCCCCCCACACACACACACAAAATTTTAATTACATTCCTAGGAATGATCATTCCTATGCGCACACATATACAGTATACACACATACATACCTACACTTTCCAACTAGCATATTTGGTAAATAATGATGTGTCCTGTTGATTGTTCAGGCACAAACAATCAGGCCCACAAGATGGCCTAATGAAGGCCTAATTAAGGTGATTTCTTGCTACTAGTGCCTATGCATAGGAATCTTATCAATTAATGGTTAGTACCTGCTAAGATTTAGCTCAGGGTCAAACAAATTCAATGCAGATTAGACTTAGTTCACTTGTGGCTATGTGGGGATTCTAGGCCGATTCCTCTTTTTATTCAGCCTCCAGATCCTGCCATTCCTTCTCCTACATTTTCTTCTAATCTGACCTTCCCATTAAATTTCCTCTCCTACTATAGGAATAGCTTTTTCCATAACCATCCTGACTTCCAGTTGGAAAGAGATCTAGAACAGAGGTTTTCAAACTTTTTCAAGCTTTGGAATCTAATTAATTCTTTCTTTATTTATTTTTTAAAAATCTGGAATCCCTGATCAAGATGGAAAACCTTTGGCTGCATTCAATTGAACTTTTGAGATGGGACAGGAATGGGAGTAGCTTAGGTTCTCATGAAACTCCACCAAGTTCTCTGGGAACCTTAGGGGCCTAAGCATTCCTGATCTAGAACCCTTCTGATTTAGAGACTATAACATCCAACCTCTCCTTACTTTATAAAAAATTGACATTCCATTACAGCCATTCTTAAAAAAAATAAATGGAGACTCCTTTGCCTGTGTTGGAAGGAACATCCATCCGGTTCAGTTCCAAGCTGAGAGAAAGACACTAGAAATAAAATGGAGGCTGGAGGCTGATTGGAAAGAAGGTCCATTTATTGATGAGCAGAAACACCAGGGTTTGTGGTTCTGGGTCAGCTGAACAAAAGGTTGAATGAGTGAATAGATCTTTATAGGGTTCTGCGACTTTGAAGTTTGAACAGTTCTAGGAGTGTGGAATGAAGGAGTTTTGGTGTTGAGAAATTCCTAGTGTGGCTAATGGCTTTCATCCTGTGTTGGATCTTGGTGAGGGGCTGCTTCTAATCCTATCACTCTGCTTTTGTTAGCTGTCAAAATTTGCTGCAAGGAGTTTCAAAATATCCTGTCTTGAATGGATTTCTAACTACATTATTTACTTTGCTTATGACTAGAGCTAACTAGATAGTTGGCTTCCTCTTTCCTCTTCCTCTTTATCTCCTTAAGTGCTGGGATAGGCTGTGGGCTATTAAGAAAGACTGGGGGATGCTTTCTGCCTTTAAAACATGTTTCTCCATTTCTCCTTTTAGAAAAATATAATATTGTGCCTTTTTTAATATTTACAAAAATATTTCATTCTTCGGGGGGGGGGGTCCCCTATACCTGTCTTGTTTGTGTTCTGAAAAAAAAAAGTGTTTTCTTGGTTGCTACATTGCTAACAATGAAATTGAGTGTGTTCAATGTATTAAACATGGGTAATGCCAAGCAAACCTACATGAGAAAATACACGTTTTCAGATGAATTTCTTAGCATTGTCATTTTTCCTGACTGATATCCCAGTCGCATGGTCCTTCTGTGACAAATATTTAAAAGTCAATACATTCCCTCAAGTGATGATTTTTGCATAAGCAGCTTTGTAAATAGATATCTTCTACTTTTCCTTTAGCCTAGCTTCACCATAGCCAAGAGGGTGGGTAGTTTCATAGGAATGCTTGTGAAGCAGTCGTGCTCAAGGCAAGAAAGCAAGGCACATAATTATTTTATTTCAATCTGAGAAGAAGAACATTGTATTGGAAATATTCTGATCACAAACCCAAAGGAAGTGACCAGGGATACAATCTGTGGATTTATCTCTTCTGACAGTCAACCCATACCATAAAATATTCACTAAGAGTACCATTTTCAAGAAAATGCAAATTTCTTCCACTTCCTCTCATCCCTCCCCCATTTTTTTAAAAAAATATATTCCCATACTACATTGTTAATTTGCTGCTCGGAGTGCAATATAGATTTTGGGTTGCTATGGTGATGATTTTAACCCACATCGACGTGACATTAGAAATGCAGCGAAGACTGATATAAGGCTGATATAAGTGCTATAATAATGATCCTTTTGACCTTTGCTTATTTTTTCATCAGGAAGGACTGTTTCACTTTAGCAACAATCAAAATTTAACTTGAGATATTAGCGGCTGCATGGCATTAAAACAAAGGCACTTAGAAGACATACACAGCAGCAGAGATTAACTGCTCGAAATATTATGTGGTACAAACAATTGTCATGGGGAGTATTGCCTGGGAAATCAATAAATAATTCCTTACAAAGCTTCATGTCAGGATCACATTTCTCATCACATGAGAACAGGAGGTGAAGCACTTCGGTTAGTACAAAGCATTCAAAATCAGGCTGATTTGATCCAGACAAGAGTAGTACCTTGCAAACATTTCTTGCAAAACAACAGTTGAGTTGCTTGCTGTAACAGAGCTTGTCACCTCTTGGGAATTAGAATACGGCTTTTAGCTCTCCATCATCCCCTTTGGTGCATTGGGTGTAAAGCGTGATTCCAGCTGTCCCTGCTATTGTAACATGGTGTTCTCCTCAATATGGATTAAAATGAGATTGGAAAACCCTGTTAGAGGATTTAATTTGTTTTATTAGTTTATTTTATCCCGCCTTTATTACTTCATAAGTAACTCAAGGCTGATGTGGTAGCTCAGCGGGTAAGACAGCTGAGCTTGTCGATTGGAAGGTTGGCAATTCAGTGGTTTGAATCTCTAGTGCCACGTATTAATTAATTAATTCATTGGTAATTTTGTTAAGTGACTGTATTCAAGGAGGTGGATAGTAGCATTGAAGAAATTTAGGGTTGAATGGAAGACCAAGGTAAAACATGAATGGATGGAGCCTAGCTTGTAAAACTATCACAGGAAACTAACTATTCTCTGCAACAATGGCAGATTAGTTAATAATAGTTTAATAGCTAACATTACTACTTTAACTTGCACTTTCCATTGTTTTTCAAGATTAACTAAAACATAAAGACTTTTTCCCCTAAAAGAAATTTCATCATGCACAACAACCTATCCAACAAGTGAGTGATTAAATAACCTAGAAAGTGTGAGTCCACGAGTTCATGTCCCACCGTAACCATGAAAGCCAGCTATGTGACTTCAGGTCAGTCACACTTTCTCAGCCAAACCACCTCATAAGGTTGTTGTTGGTATCGTAGACTGTTGTGTCCCCAAGCTTCCACGATAGCGGAGGCTTGGAGACAACTGTTGATTGGTTAAGCGATGAGCGGGATAGAGCTCGATCACTGATTGGTTTAGGGTCCTGACAGCTCGGGTATAAAAGAGCTGTCAGGCTTCAAGTTGTGTTCTCCTCACACCTAGCTGTGCTGTAGTTGTATCTGTTAATAAAGTGTTAAAGACTTCGCTCAGTTGTCTTCATTGCAGCCACGCTCTAAACATAATACTGGCGACAAGGCGTGGGTGAGTGCAAAAGACGATTGCTCGTTCTTCCTTTCTACCGCAAGTATACAATGGCCACCAAGTTTTCCTTCGAGGCTTTTGATCCTGTCACGGATACTTGGGAGGTGTATCTGGACCATTTCAAATGCATTCTGCAAGCTCATGAGCTCGTTAATTTGACACCTGAATGCAGGCGGGGGTATTTCTTGGGTTTGTGTGGTCGAAAAGTTTTTTCGTTGGCCCGTGCACTCACTGCCCCCAGTCCCGTCTATGAGGTACCTTGGAATGTTCTTCTGGATTGCCTGACTGCTCATTACGCTCCCGCTCCGTCCCATTTCGCTAGAAGACATGCGTTCCGTCAAACCCTTCAGCAGCCAGGGGACACTGTGAGTGCCTACGTGGCCCAGCTGCAGGCAGCAGCTTTACATTGCGGTTTCCTGGACCTAGATGATCCCACCTTAACCATGAAAGCCAGCTATGTGACTTCAGGTCAGTCACACTTTCTCAGCCAAACCACCTCATAAGGTTGTTGTTGGTATCATAGACATTTCTGTCTAAGTGTCTGTCCAAGAAAAAAGGAAGGTACTCCTTTAGAATAAAGTAAGCTATAATTATCTTTCCCTTTTTAGATTCGGTATGGCATTGTGATTTTACCGCTGCCCAAAATTTTCACATACTCGACTAGTTGCTTTTTCTGTGTCATTTCTTCACAGTATTACAATGGTATTTCTTCCTGGACCTTTAGGGTAGCTTAGCTTTGACCAGATCAACCTATCCTAAAATTCCCAGATTGAGAGTGTCCCACTGTGGTTCCAGATCAGTGGTGGCTTTTTAAAATTTTTACAACTGTTTTTTTGGGGTGTGGCTTGGTAGGCATGGCATGGCTTGGTGGGCGTGGCTTGGTGGGCGTGACAGGGGAAGGATACTATAAAATTTATATTCCCTCCACACTCCAGAGGAAGGTTACTGCAAAATCCGCCTTTCCTCCCGATCAGCTGGGACTTGGGAGACGGAGAATAGATGGGGGTGGAGCCAGTCAGAATTTTTACTACCAGTCCTCCGAAGTACTCAAAATTTCCGCTACCAGTTTTCCAGAACTGGTTAGAACCTGCTGAAACTCACCTCTGTTCTTGATGTAGTTGGAGGACACCCAAGATATGAAGTTCTGAGAAAACTGCCCCAGATTCTAAAATGTTTTTTGGAACTAAGCATCTAGTTCAAATTATATTTCTCTTTGAAGTTGGCACTTCTGGCAAGGCACCAGGTTTTAATGTAACCTTGCTTACTTTAATATTATTGGGGCACAATCTACGTACATGCAGAATTTCAATGAGAGTTTGTCATATAGCAAAATTTGCAATGTAAAGTTACTGAGCTAAAGAGAAGAAAGGGGAAAAGCAAAGCTAGGTAGGTTGTTGTTGTTTTGTTGTTTTTTGGGAGGTTGTGCCAGTTTAGACAGAGGCCCACAGGACATAAGTATCAAAATTACAGGGTATATAGTGTAGCCTCCAGAATTGTGAAAAGCTATCTTGAACAGATGAAATTAGGTTTTCATTTCCTAAACTATTTCTGCAACAGAAATTATTTTTTAAAATATTTAAAAGTTTATGCCTCTCCCTTGGAAATCAGTGAATTATACACATTACATTTACTACCGTTGTAATTTATATTGATGTAAATGCTGACATTCTACCCTTCATAAGGAAAAATGTGTATCTAAATATAGTCTCCAATGATCATTATTTTGCTTTCCAAAGATAAAACATGCTGAGCACTAATGTGTCATCCTGAAAGCTAACTTTTCTGAGATCGTTAGCAAAATCTTTATTTTTACAAAATGATGTTATAACGTAATTGCAATTTAGGCTATATAAAGAATCAGGTCTAATTCTCCAGGCGATGGAACATATTGGCTTCAGCATTGGATTGACTTCAAATCATAACCCCAAGAAATATCTACCTCCTTTTTTTTTCTTTTTTTTTTTGTCTTTAGGTAGCTGGATCCATCTACAATTTTACTGGCTGTATAGAAGTTACAGAAATCAATAACCTGGGACCTTACACCTTTCCTAATGCTGTGGATAAAAACAATATTGACAGCTGCAGGTAAATCAACTTCTGTGTCTTTTTCAATCAAAAGAAACTGATCCTTTACAATTCTCTAGGCTTCAGAAACTTTGTCTTGTTTTTATTTGGGCCTGAGGTACATATATTATGTGTGCTTGTGTGTGTGTCTGTCTGTCTGTCTCTATCTGTCTCTATCTGTCTCTGTCTCTGTCTCTCTCTGTCTCTGTCTGTCTGTCTGTCTGTTTCTCTCTCTCTCTCTCTCTCTCTCTCTTTCTCTCTGTGTGTGTGTGATGTGTGTTTGAGAGAGACAGAGACACAGAGAGAGTCTTGGCCAATTAAGTCTAAGTCATATATTTGAGTTTCTGGCCAATGGAACAAGAAAATTCAATATCTGTTTACTAAAGAAGAGGGAAGGGAGGGACGAAGGAAGGAAGGAAGGAAGGAAGGAAGGAAGGAAGGAAGGAAGGAAGGAAGGAAGGAAGGAAGGAAGGAAGGAAGGAAAGTGAAGTGTTATTTGGTCAACTTTCATTATAGGAAAGTGAAGGTGATGTCTGTTTAAATCGGAGTGGTTATCTTGGTGTACATGAATGGCAGGGGATGAAAAGCCTTTGTATCCCCTTTTAACAGAAGTTGTTCCAATCTATTTATTTCACCTGATTAAAAGATAAGTTTGAGATATTAAGAGTGATTCTGTAAAGCAGCAGTTACATCTTTCTATAAGTTACACTATGAATTTGCAGTTTTGGCTAAGCCATGTGGCTAGTTCACCTTTGTGCATTTATTCTTATTACCTTCGCTTGCTTGCTGGAACAATAAGAGGGGTTAGATCTGAGGGACTTGGCTGAAAAAAATGAAATGAGCCAAGGGCTTCTAGAGAGAGAGAGGTTTCCACTGCTTAAAATCTGTGCTTATACAGATACTGAGGAAGATTGTCAATTTTATACAATGCATCTGTCAATAATCATTTTGTAAAGTAGGCAGGCAGGGACTTTGATTCAGTAAAACAAAGACAGTATTGAAATTTGATGACAAGATATAAAATTCATACAAAATATTTTTTTCAGCCAATTCAAGCAAGAATTACTTTATCACTCTCAACATTATTCCCATATGGCTGACATCTCATTGTATGAGATTTCTTCAGTCTTCCAGCTCAATGTTACTTTGTACAGGAACACAGATTCAGCATTAACTGCTGTCCTGTAGGTTTAAACCCATGAAGGCAAAAATCCTGTATTAAGATGTCAATTCTTGGTTTAAATGGAACTGGAGTGAAATGTTATTGCTTGCTTTTGCAGCCATGTATAACATTTAGCCTGCCATAATAGGGTAAATAACTGAGTAAATCACAATAGTATCTTCAGATTTAACAGTATATACAGTATAAATAAGTATACATAGGTAATTTGCATTCTCCAAGCCTCTGATGGTGTACAATACCTTTATATAGATTTTTAAGATTGGGCCTTTTAAAACATACAATAATAGACGTTTCTCTCCTTTAACCATTGCATACATGTTGTTGTTCACCTATTGAACCTTCATTGGAAAGCTTTTTCCAAAAACAATATTCCATGTTTTTTGCCGGCCAGTAGTCTGAGCCTGCCTGCCTGCCTGCCTGCCTGTCTTCCTTCCTTCCTTCCTTCCTTCCTTCCTTCCTTCCTCTCTCCCTCCTTTCTTTCTGTTTCCCCTTCCCCTTCCCCTGCCCTCCCCTCTCCTTTCTTCTCCTTGCAATTTTTACACTGTCTACTCAACTGATTCTGGGAAGTTCATAAAAACACAGAAGCCAATAACCAGCCCAAAATAAGGTGGATTCTGGGCACAATAGGCAAACACATGCCAACTAGACCAAAACCATGACTGATGGGTGATTCCTCAAGTAATTTGGCCCAATGCTCTATGCATTAGATAATAATCAGTTTCCTGAATCACACCCAGACCCAGTGCAGTTCATAGGCAGAAGCATCTCCTAGACATACTGAGGCATGCTCATCACTACCCATGCTGCTGTTTTGTGGACCAGCTAGTGATTTTCAAAGGTAGTCTCGTACAGAACACTCTGCTGCAGTCAAGACTCAAGATGACTGTCTGAACAGCCTCCCAATCCAGCAAAGGGTGCAACTAATACATCAGATGGAGCTGATCAAAGGCCCTCTTGGCCAGCCTATCAGGGATGGGTTCTACTTACCTTTACTACTGGTTCTCTCATTGCACAACTGTGCTTTATGAACACACATGTGCCATATGTGTGCTCAGAACATGCACAGTAGGGTGCGCACACCGTACATGCAATCTGCACATGTGCAATAGAGCACGCACAGCAACACGCACGCCATATGTGGGCTCTGTGCATGCTCAGAATCATTTATGAGTGGCCAGGAGTGGCAATCAGCTGATTATCTTGGCAAAAAACAGGCAAATTAAGGTAAAAAAATTGCCAGGGCAGGTGGGAGGGCTCAGCTCCCGATCATAGAGAACCAGTTCACTGACCTCACATGATCAGCGCTACTAGATCGCACGAAGTAGTCCGAACCGGAAGCAACCCACCAATGCACCCAGTTTTACTTAAATGAACATGAAAGAGAAACAGAAATCTTTCATAGTCAGTTTCTAAACAGGATTTCACCTTTCACAGCTGAAAATCCCTACACTGAACATGAGCCTGTTAAATAGTTAAGATAATTGACCAGCCTGGGGGGGGGGGGGGGTGGGAAAGACCATTTT
>JANHFP010004145.1:238663-251540 GCA_032468135.1 Calamaria suluensis | reverse complement strand
ACTTTTTATCTACTACTTTTATCATCATGTGTATTGCTTTATACCAGAGGTCTTCAAACTTGGCAGCTTGAAGACTTGTGGATTTCAACTCCCAGAATTCAGTCAGCTATGCTGACTGGAGAATTCTGGGAGTTGAAGTCCTCAAGCTGCCAAGTTTGAAGACCTCTGCTATATACTATACAACACATTTTTCCTCTCCTCTCTCTAGAGTTGCTTGACGGAGTCTTTTGTTCAAATTTCTTTTCAAAATAGGCATTCATAACATTTTTATCAACACTTTCAACATTTCAAAGCAATGTGTGATTTGGTCAAGCACACGGTGTATGTTCTTTGGCATTTCATGCTGGCTCATGGTTTTGCTTTTTGCTACAGAGCACCTTTTTGTGAATTGTTCTGTCCATACCGTGCCTGTGTGGAAATTGTCTTTTTCAAGGGTGTCATTTCTACAAGCTTTGTAAAATAGGATTTGAAAACTCATCCACCTTTTTTACGTTCACTTTCTCTGACCTTATTTTCCAGGTTGTTCCATCAGTGAGTCTTTAAAAACAGTACATATGTACTCCTCAAAAAACATTACGCACTTCAATACAATTAATAATAATTAAGCAAGTTAATTTGTTGCTTCGCAAATGCTCATGATGTTTGTAGAACTATTGTTAAATTATATTTCATCTAATTGAAGACAATAAAAGATCCAACATTCAGTTATTTACATTTCAGACTACTGTCAGGGTACATCTGCAAACTCTTTTTTTAAGAACTGGATTTGCTTATAAAAATTTCAGTTCCCTGGAGTTTTCATTTGCGACTAATTTCATAACCACAGTTGTATATCCAAAATGGGCTCAATCTGCTCAAACAAAGCTTGCTTTCTTATTTTACCCCTGGAGTATCAAAGCAAAATTTGAATAAACTCTTATCAAGCCATTTGTTCACAGTAATACACAAGCGACTACAGATACAGATGGGATTGTAAATGGGAGAAAACTGTAAATGTGCCCTGCTAGCAGCTGCGAATATCTCTCTAGAAATATCCATTCAGGACAATTGTTTCCCAGGACTTGGTGAGAATGAACCCCGCACCCCACGTATCCTAGTGGTGTGTAACGGGGCGAGCTCCCGTTACTTGTCCCAGCTTCTGCCAACCTAGCAGTTTGAGAAGCATGTAAAAATACAAGTAGAAAAAATAGGTATCGCCTTTGTTGGGAAGGTAACAGCATTCCGGGTGCTTTTGCCGTTTAGTCATGCAGGCCACATGACCACGGAGACGTCTTCGGACAGCGCTGGCTCTTCGGCTTTGAAATGGAGATGAGCACTGCTCCCTAGAGTCAGAAGCGACTAGCACATATGTGCGAGGGAAACCTTTACCTTTTTAATATCTCAAATGGTGCCATATATTTGGTTGTTTCCCCCCACCACCACCACCTCTTCCTCACCTGTCTGGTTCCTGTGTCCAAATGCTGCGGCAAGGAATGTTTTCTGCCTCCCCGGGAATATTTCATTGGTATTTCATAATTCAGGTCTCCGTTTTCTACCGTCAGCTCATCATCCTCTCCCACAGACTCTAAACGAGCTGCCGCCCCTAAAGAATAACCCAGAGATACAATTTATTATACATACATCAAAGCCTCTTTTAAGATTGTCAGTTCTAATGGAATTTGGAATGTCCGTGGAGAGATGATGGATGGATGCATTTCTTGAAACATCTAAACAACTGTAATAAATTTTATCTTTCTGTTTGTGTGTGCACATGCATGCGTGTGGATATATGGACAGGGGTTATGTGTTAAAGAAATGACAGAAGGCACTTTTAAAAAAATAAATAAATCAAAATGCTTATTTAATCCCAAACAAACAGCGCTCCTTACTGATTTATGAAAAATTTATAATTTATAAAAAAAAAAAAAGACAGAACTCTTATTTTGCATCCGAGTTCCAGGTAAAAAGGATGGGAAAAATAGTTTATGCATGCTATCAAATCCAGGGCATATTTTTAAAACCCTCAAAGGACAGACAGTGAGAAACTTTGTGGATTACTTTCTCCCATGACTTCCATCCCGTGGACTTCAGTCAGCACCAAAAATCCAATTCTAAATCCCGCTGCCAACCGGAGGACGGTGTCACTGATGGGTTGCTCCCGGTTCGGATCGGTTCGCACGATCCGGTAGCACTGACTGGATAACATCACCGAACCGGTTCCTACAGTCTGCGAGCTGGGCCCTCCTGCATGCCCTGAAGCGATTTTTACATGAATTGGTGCCTCGCGTCTCCCAAATGGTTCTGAGCATGCACAGAGCACATGGGCCGTGTGTATGCCACTGCGGGCTCTACTGTGCATGCGCGGAGTGCACGTTTGACATCTGTCCTCCAATGCACAGGCACAGTTATTATTATTTATTATTATTATTTATTTATTCATTTTGTCAATTACATATAAGGTAAGTATATATAAGTATAAGCGTGAATTGAGTACATAAAATGAATATAAATAAAGAGGACATTAGGACTGGGGCAGCAGGCATGCTGGTGCTCTTAATAAGACCAGTGGTCTTATTACAGACCTCGTAGGAATGGGGTGAGGTCAACAGTAAACAGTCTTAGGTTAACGTTTTGGTGGTTTGGGGATGAGACCATAGAGTCAGGTAGTGCATTCCAGGCATTGACCACTCTGTTGCTGAAGTCATATTTTCTGCAATCAAGTTTGGAGCGGTTTGTATCTATTGTGTGCTCTTGTATTGTTGTGGTTGAAGGTGAAGTAGTCCTTGACAGGTAAGGCATTGTAGCAGATGATTTTATGAGCTATGCTTAGGTCATACTGAAGGTGGCATAGTTCTAAATTTTCTTAAACCCAGAATTTCAAGTCTAGTGGCATAAGGTATGTTGTTGTGAGCAGAACCCAGCCATTGTTGTTTGCAGATTGTGTTTATGGTTTAATATAATATTGGGAACCAGAAAATGAAACAGCATATGAAGTCAGCCGAACATCATCTCCCTTCAAATAAATTCATTTCTAGTTAAAGGGAAGCTGCAAAATCATCTTCTCTATCTTTTTCTCTCTCTATCCTCTATGCCAGGCCTGTCAAACTGGCGGCCAGATATGGCCCACACAGGCCTGCTCTGTAAAGGCAAAAAATACCACAATTTGATTCAGTTCTTCCAGTGATTTTTGTTTCTTAAAATCCACCAAATCTTCCAAATTCTACTGTCTTAAAAAAATGCATTCCCTTGTAAAGAATTGTGCTTACCAGAGTTTGTCTCCTGCCAATTTGCCAAATTGCTTTCAATACAAAGACCACATTTTGGTACAAAACCGCCACCTGGTGTTTATAGGATGTGTCTGATGGTGGCTTCCTTCCGTCTCTATCCTTCCTTCTCCCTGTGAAAAGTTACAATTTGTTCTGACTGCTCTCTTGAAAAAATGACATGTAAGCTTACAGTTCCATGAACACGATTAGTCATTCTTTGGAGCAAATGAATTGTAAAGCTTTGGTCCAGTGAAAAAGTGCTTTGAATTTCTTTTTTTCTTTTTTGTCCTGTAGCAGACAGGACAAAAAGAATGACAAAGTAAGCTATATTTGCCCTGTGGGGGTCACACTTGTATGGCTCATTAGCCAAATGAAGGATTCTGCCAATGATTATTCTGTCTGGATTGGCAAAGTGATCAGGCACCAATGGCTGGAAAAGGAAGTTTTTGTTCCCCAGCATAACCTTTAATTAAAACATCCGTACAAACTTTCCCTCAGTGGCCAAAGTTATATATATGAAATGTCAGCTTGATCAAAAGTTAGTAGGGATCATTGCCAGATATGTATGCATAGGATGATGATCTAAGACATTTTTTTGGGAAAAAAAGAATAAACATACAAAGATGAGAAAGGCTTAACAAAGTTTGCTGGTTTAGAAATACAGAAGCTAAACACACAGATTTGTCAATGGTTGCTATATTAAATTCAAAGCACGAACAGGAAGAATTGGACATGTAATTTTTAAGAACTGTATCAGCAGGCCTGCATAATAAGAACTGAATCATCCCTGTGTTTACAGGGGGGGGCGAAAAAGTTGAGTGAAATTGATGTGATTTGTGCGGATGCCAGAAAAATTCATACAATATTCCCTCCCCACTCTACCTTCATCTCCGGTGACTCTGTTCTTACCTGAAGACAATAAAAAGAAGTTGATTTCATTTTATTGTTGCAACAATGATAATCAGCCAAAAAATCTCAGCAAAAATTTGTAACTGATGGGATTTTAACATGTTTCTGCATACAATGAGAAGTGCAATTCCAAATTTATTTTCACTACTAGGGGCTTTGGATAACAACCATGGCATCTGAATGCAACTGATTAAAGCCATTTCATTTTTTTACTACTGTTTCTGTGGGCGTGTCTTGGTGGGCATGGTGTGGCTTGGTGGGAGTGTCTTGGTGGGTATGGCAGGGGAAGGATACTGCAAAATCTCAATTCCCACCCCACTCCAGGAGAAGGATACTGCAAAATCCCCATTCCTTCTCCACTCCTGGGGGAAGGATATTGCAAAATCTTCATTCCCATCCTACTCTGGGACCAGCCAGATATGGTATTTGCCAGTTCTCCAAACTACTCAAAATTTCAGTTACTTGTTCTCCAGAACCTGTCAGAACCTGATGGATTTCACCCCGATTAAAGCCTATCAATTTAACAATATTGTAGGCACATGATAGTATAGTCTGTGCTCAGGGAATTCCAAGTACCTTTTTGGAATTAAACCCAAGTCCTCAAACAGCCATAATATTCAGTCCATTATTCACTTTTTACGTGACCTCTGGCATTCCTCCATCTTGTGTATCATGTAAAAAACTGGAGGATCTTGGATCCACCAGTAGTTACTGAATTACAGTTTCATGCCATTCCCTATATAGATTAGGGTTGCTTAGGGTTGCAATTGTACAACTTTTTGAGAATCACAGGCTGCCCATATAATGTAAATCCCATGAGATGCAGACATTTCTTACTCAAAAAGACTACTACAGCTTAGCTAAACTCTAAATCCTATACTGTAAAAGAAAATATCTGAATGGGATAGAAATGGAAATATACCCTATTGATTCCTCAACAAAATGACAATTCAGCTGTAAAACAAAGGGGCTATGCATGGATTTAAGAATAGCTAGATGAGTTTTTAGGATTTTGCTTGTAATATTCTCTTTAATCTTCTAGATACTTTCCAGGAAAAAAAAAGTTTTCTAAATAGAGAACCAACTATAACAACAATGTAACATTTTTTTCTATCAGAGATACCTTTTTAACTTTTTCTAGGGAATCTTAGGTAAAATGGAACATGAGATTATAAAAACAGATGACAAGAGCAACATTCTGTGCTGCTAATTTAAGACTGCTGGTCAGTATTTTGTTATGTTCTCTCACATCAAAAACTGTGTGTGTAACCCTCGTTGTTGTATTAACTTTCCTGGTGTGTGTTATGTGGGTTAGAAAAAGAAAGACAGAGAAATATAATTCCCCACAGAGTTGCTAAATCATTGCTGAATTTCAAGAGTTCTCCTCACTAATTTAACTATTTGAATGATTTATAGTTTGGTTTGTCTTGAAAGGGAAAAAAAACAGTTCTTATGTCAGTTTTAGGGTGTGGAGTCTACCAAGAGGGCCCCAACTTTTTACAAGGGATTTGGTTCTTGGGCAGGAAAATGTATGTCTTGGGCAATCTGTTCTAAACACTCACATTTCTATCTTTGGAAGAACAATAATCTATCTGCCTGTTTCAAGGACATGAACGATATCTGCCCTCAATTTTCTACATGGCATTACATGAAGCAGAAACTCTTCTTGTCTGGTGTTTTAAATCTAAAAGTCTGTACACTGCATCAGTCTGATCAGCACCGTTAGGTGCATCAGTAGATTGGTGATGATTGATGAACCTCTCGTAATCTAGCTAGCCGAACAACATTTTCTTTAGGAAGCATTAATTTTCTTCCCAATAGCTGTAGAAATAAGTGCCAGGTTTTCTTACATAAATTTTGTGCTGGTTACAGGAGCCAAATTTCCATCAGGTACAAACATAGATTACAAGCATCTGTTCATGTGATTACAAATTTGATATAAAGCAGCTTTTTTTTTCATTCTGTAAGTAAGTCTTAGAGAGGCTCTGAAGAATGCCAGAACTTTGCTTTTTTATCTGGTGCAGCTGTTGCATGTCACTTATTTAAGAAATGAGATGTTAAAGCCATCAAATGTTTTATACTTAAATTTAAATTTTAGCCGCTTAAATGAAACAGGTTTGAGGCTATTTAATATTGCTGGCCATAACTCAAGCATCACAGATTCTTGGGCTCAATTTGCACAATATGTTTAGTGTGTTGTTAAATTAACCACTAGTTGGGTTGGTATAATATACCAAATAATGTAATAACCAAAGGGGATGGCTTTGCACTCCATTCTAACCCACCCACCTCAAAAAAAATATAAATATTAAATCTGTAGCAATTTGTGCTTATACACCCACTATGTCTCAATCAAATCAGATCAAATGTGTTTGATGAACAGTTAGCTTCTGGGTTTAAAGATAATGTAAGACCACAATATTTGATATGTAAGAAAGATCTTTCTATCTTTTAAAATACTGAAATATGACAATCTTCAGACCCAGTTAAGTGGCAGCACGTGATAAATATGGACTGATCTTAGAAAGTTAAGCAGGATCAAACTTGATTAGTACACAGATGGGGGAATATGGGATAATCCTAGGGCTGTAGACTTGACTAGGAAGTGGTACATACAGGACAAAAGCAGTGGAAATCAATCTTTTCATGCGACCAAAAAGACTACATAGGTACATGCTGGTAAATGTTTAACTGGTTTTGCAGGATTCATTGCCATGTCATGCCTCTAACATGCCTCTAACATGCCATGCCATCAAACAGTTGATCATCACACCAGTTGTTTTGTTTCTGCTGTTTTCTCAACCAGTTCACAAAGCTTCAGAAAAATCTAAACATCTTATAAACTGGTGCAGTTCAAATAAGACTTTACCTTTTAGCCATTCTTAGATTTCCTTGACTGTTTGGCTGCAAGACACATTCATGTCAGACTACAACCAGACTGACAGTTGAACTCATTCAAGGACAGGTATCTGATAAGATATTTGTACTGCAGATATTAGAAAAAATGTTTTAAAGAAAACCAGCTACCAGCTAAGAACCATTTTGCCACAGTTGTTAGAATGCAGTAATGCAGGCTAACTAAGTGCTCACTCCAGGATGAGGACCCAGATTCTTGAGGGGGGGGCAATAGGCTGACTCTGTGAACTGCTTAGAAAGGGCTATAAACGACTATGAAGTGGTATGCAAGTCTAAGTGCTATTGCTATTACTATTGCAAACTCTACAATTCAAATACAAAAGGAAATCTCAGGGTTCAAATTCTATATTATATTGGACTGTGTCAATTATTTCAACCCAGAAGTGGATGGCAATTCAGATCATTATTATGAATTTCAATTTAATGGTTTACATTATATTTAATATTCCATTGATATAATTGATATAATTCTAACTGGTTGTGCTACATACTGTACATTTTTATGATGAAAGGAAATAAACTTGTATTGCATATTTTAAGCTTTTTACACTTGCATTAAATATGTTGCTCTAGAGGTGAAGAGTTCTGTTTTCCGCATGAATTGCTCAGTATATGTCTGAATACCTGAAATTCCCATTACATTTAACAGTGAAATGGTGTACATAGGGCAACAATTTTTTGAACCAAGGTATCACAAATGGACTAACTTACAGAATGCATCCAAATTCAGGATCCATGACTTCCAATGGAATTGAAATTTTATAAACATTTTATGACACAAAACTTACTGTGAAACAGTTCATGACATTATACAAAATATCGTAAAGCATTTCCTGTGCTGATGTTTGACTCTGCTATACAGTTCACCTGGGCTATTTTCAAGGCAGATCCATCTCTGAATATATTCCAATTTTTCTAGCAAAGACAGCACCTTAGATGTTCTATGATTGTTGAAGGCATTGAGGAATTTGGCAATCTCTGAAATTGGACACAAGTTCTTTCTCTGTACTGAAGTGAGAACTGGGTCCAAACATCCGTTTAGATTTCCTCACCTGCTTTTTAGGAAGACGGTTCTTCTGCCTTTTTCCAGGAAGGGATAGCAATAGCAATAGCACTTAGACTTATATACTGCTTCACAGTGCTTCACAGCTTTCTCTAAGTGGTTTATAGAACCAGCCTATTTTCCCCAACAATCTGGGTCCTCATTTTTATCAGCCACAGAAGGATGGAGGGCTGAGACAACTTTGAACCTGGTGAGATTTGAACTTGCAAATTGCAGTCAGCAGTCAGCAGAAGTAGCCTGCAATGCTGCATTATAACCACTGCACCACCAGTGCTCTAAAATTGTCATTCCCCCAATGCCTTGTCAAGGCAGGTCTGTCCCCTGGCTACAGATAGTCACATTGCTACTAAAAAGGTCCAGTGGGAGGTATTATCTCATAGCAATAGCACTTAGACTTATATGCTACTCTACAGTGCTTTACAGCCATCTCTGAGCAGTTTAGAGAGTCAGCATATTGCTCCTAACAATCTCGGTCCTCATTTTACCAATCTCTGAAAGATGGAAGGCTTAGTCATCCTTGAACCTGTCAGGATCAAACTCCAAATTGTGGGCTGTGTTAGCCTGCAATAAGGCATTTAACCACTGTGCCACCTATGATGTTATCTAGAACTGCAAGGTGAAGAGCCAAACTGACTGTGGATTGCTGGAGCTATTGTTACATGAAATAATGAAAATCATAGGTCTTCTTTTTGGCCAGTTTTTTTTATCATTATTATTAAGTAAGAGCAAGGACACTATGTTCCAACTGCAACCATTAATCCGAATTTCTTTTTCACTCAACTGAATAAGAACTAGCAGAAGAAAATAATTAAGTGAATATTTCTTTGCCAAGTGCTAATCACAAAACTACACATTATCATTTTTTTTCTCTCTCTCTCTAACAAATAAGCCTTTTTATGCAGTCCTTGTGGCAGCTGATCAACATAACTTAAGCACTGCAGAGAGGCGTCCTGCTTCTACTCTGTCCCCTCCAAATACCAGTCAAGAAGGATGAGACAAGAAAAAGAAATCCTTCACACTGATTTTCTTACCTTGCTTAAAGTCAAATCAAGCTTGTCTGATACATTTTTTTTCCTGCTGCCTTGCTGAAGCTTCTAACACCTCAATTATTAAATGACTTTTAAATGTTTCTGAGCTCTTTTATTTAAATAAGTGTTTTAATTAAACTGTTTGGAGTCAGGAGTATTACTTATTCATAGCTGTTAGCATGAATGCTATTTAGTTGCAGATGTTTGCTCCATTAATGAGTTTGCAGGAACATTTTCTCCACAGCAAACCAAAGAGAGTGATGGAAAGGTGGGTAGCATAAGCAGCAGTGGGGCAGCCTTTGGAAGGAAGACTCTGAGAGCAGGTGGCCCCTAAGGTGTGGCTGAGACATGCATTAGTAAATGAAGGAAGGTTATATTTTCTGTTCTGCTCAAACTAAACTCTCAATAACAGGATTGAGAAAGTAAATTTTACCCTATTAAGGTGGAGAAAATGGGAATGGAACAGGCTGATGTAGCTTTCCTTCACATCTGCCTCCTGAACTCTACATCAGTCTGAATTTGTAAATAGCTGCCATTGCTAGAACTAAGCTGTCCTCTTAGACTACCAAAATGTTAGCTAATTCTCTGTTGAAATCTAGATTTCAAATTCTCAGAAGTACTTCTGCTTTGTTGTATTGTTCTCAGGGTGTTTGTTTGTTTGCTTGTCAAGTATGTATTAGATAATATATATATAAGTATAAGCATGAACTGAATACATAAAATGAAAATAATACATAAAATGAAAACAATACATAAAATGAAAACAATTAAAGGGAACATTAGGACAGGGATGGTAGGCATGCTGGTGCTCATATGCATGCCCCTCTTAGGAATGGGGTGAGGTCAACATTAGACAGTCTAAGGTTAAAGTTTGAGGGGGTTGGGGAAGAAACCACAGCATCAGGTAGTGCATTCCAGGCATTGACCACTCTGTTGCTGAAGTAATGCTTTCTGCAGTTGAGTTTGGAGCAGTTCACTTTAAGTTTGTATCTATTGTGTGTTTTTGTATTGTTGTGGTTGAAGCTGAAGTAGTCATTGACAAGTAGGACATTGTAGCAGATTATTTTATGAGCTATGCTTATGTCATACCTAAGGTGGCATAGTTCTAAGTTTTCTAAGACCAGAATGTCAGGTTTGGTGGCATAAGGTATGTTGCTGCAAGCAGAGGAGTGGAGGACTCTTCTTGTGAAATATTTCTGGACACACTCAATTATATTAATATTTGATATGCAGTGTGGGTTTCAGATAGATGTGTTGTATTTGAGAATTGGTCTAGCAAATGTTTTGTAGTGTGATATTACGGGAGACGAAGCTGCACAAGATTAGGTTTACAACCCTTAATGCCTTTTTACAGTTTAAGAATTTACAGTTACAGTTTAAGAATTTCATTTGAATTTCTCATGAGGTTTTGTGAAAGTGCATTTTGTGCCTAAGGTGGAACTAGGTTATTTTTCAGTGGAAGAGATGGAGGATGCTAGTGTTGGGGTTGATTTGGCTTAAGCATCCTTCCCCATTTATTAGTCTAGAAAAAAAAACCCCAGGAACAACAGTTCTTTTTGAAACAAAGAGAAATTCAGTTCAAATGTCCATTCATCAGAGGAGGAGGAAAAGGAGGAGGAATAACAGATAAATAGACAATATAGATTTAAACATGGCATTAAATTGTGTAGCTCTAGAGTTAGCAGCATTTGAAATGGCTGCTTCCTGAGGTTCAGTTTAATTACCATTCCTTTCTTCTTCATTTTTATGATGTCTCTCTCTCTCCTCTGCCATTGCCAAACCACTAAGCATCATCTACGACTCATCTTTCAGAATGAGCTCCTTGTCTAACATATGGTCTCCAGCTACAGTTATATCCATCTACCAAAATTCCCTACCTGTAATTGAGTATTTTAATTTCAGCCACAATATCACAAGGGTCACCAATAGATTCAAATTCAATGTAAATGTAAATTCAAATTTACTCTAATCTAGACTGTAGGAAGTACGACTTCTGCAATACAGTTATAGATGTCTAGAACAGCCTACCTGATCCTGTTGTTAGTCTCACTAATCCCCGTACCTTTTCCCTTAAACTGTCTACCATGGACCTTTCACGCTTTTAAAGAGGTCCTTAAGGGTGTGTGCATAAGTGCACCTTTTAAAGAGGTCCTTAAGGGTGTGTGCATAAGTGTTTATGGCTATGTTTTGCTTATTTATAACTTTAATTGTGCCAATTTCTGTGCCAGTGTCTATCTTTATACTGTTACTTGTTTCCTTGTACTAGTTGATAAATTAAATAAATAAAATAAATAAAAATGTCTTGGGATTGTATGAGCCCCCTCTGAACTTCCATCAGAAAGGCAGAGTGTGTTTTAAACAAATCAAGTATTATTGTCTATCACTGCTTTACATTAACAATCCCATATACCTTTGCGAGGGTTTATTGAGTGGGGCATATTGCCTGCTAAACATGAATAGGCAAAGGAAGGTATAGATGGGTGTTTTTGTATCTCTAATAGCTGCTCATTATTGTGCAAAATGGCCACTGGTTCTTTGTCACAGAGAGGCTTTCTCCAGAGTGTGTAACAAAACATCACTTCACATAATGAAAGCAATGTCTCTTGTCTTTAAGTTAAATAAATATCAAAGCCGCTTTCTACCTATGCAGGTTTATTCGGTGTCTGAAATTCCTGAAGATACCTGGCTTTCTGTTGGTGTTCATCTGTTTTTGGTTTGATAAGGCCAGCTTTGAACAAGCATATTCCTGTATTTTAATCAAACACAAATGATTTTGTGTGCATAAACAATGCACATGTGGTGAAACAGCACTTTTGGAGGAACTAAACCACCATTTGAATCTTCAGATGTGACAGGAATCCTAGAGCTTGAACAATGGAGACCACTGAATGCCAGTACTAGATAGCCCTGGTCTTTGCTGAATAATAACTCCCAATGAATCCGGCAGGGTTTACTATTAAGTAATAATGGAAGGGGGGGAATGGTTTATTGTAAGTCACAGACCAACAAGCAAACAAATATGTTGTGGAGATGCTTGACCAAACCATTTCAGGTGGACTACAGGCAGGGGTGGGTTCTACTTACCTTTACTACTGGTTCTATAGTCGGACAATTTTCATGAGCACTTCATGCATGCTGTGTGTGCACTCTGTGCATGTGCAGTAGAGCACGTAGAGTACATGTGCACCATATGTACGCTCTGAACATGTGCAGTAGAGCATGCATGGCAGCGTGTGTGCCGTACGTGCTCTCTGCGCATGCTCAGAATGACTTTGGAGCAGCCAGCAGTGGCAATCAGCCGCTGCAGCTGGCCAAAAAAGGTAAAATAAAGCTGAAAAATTTACCAGGGAAGGTGGGAAGGCCTAGCTCCCAGTCGTACAAAACTGGTTCAGTGATGTCATACCATCACCGCTACCGGATCGTGCGAACTGGTGTGAACCAGGAGCATCCCACCACTGGCCACAGATCAAAAAAAGGAAAATATGCCTTGTTGGGTTGAGCTGTATTTCACCTAAAGCAAAAGCCAGAGGGATCTGAAGGGATTTGACAGGGCAAGAAGGGCACAGTCTACCTTTATTTTATTATTTTATTTTTATTTATTAAATTTCTATACCGCCCCTCTCCTTGCGGACTCGGGGTGGTGTACAGCCATAATCATATAAAATAGATAATCAAAAAAGTTAAAATACATATTAAATCCTATGGCTCTAAAAACA
>JANHFP010004145.1:210082-222981 GCA_032468135.1 Calamaria suluensis | reverse complement strand
GAGAGAGAACTGGTGCAAGGTTGCTAGCAAAGCCCGGGAAACTTTGTTGCAAAAAGGGGCTGTACTTTGTATCATTTTGGTGCGAAACGCCAGCTATATAAGCAGCGGCTGCGGCTGCGAGCTCTCAGTTCTGTATTGTGAGTTGCTTTGGATTTGTTATTGAATAAAACTGTGTTGTATACACCTTGCCTGAATTACTTGTGTCCGGAACTTATCACTATGGTACTTCGTAGCAAAAACAATTCCTGGAAAAATTTGTTTCAGCACTGCATTATGTCATGTGGCAGTTTGCTATCAGGTTGGCAATGCCACCATTTTGGGCTGAAAAGTTTGGACGTATCAGTGCCAATGAATGGAACTGAAAGGCAGCTTAAGTAATACCTGTTATTGCTTTTATCTCCCCAGAGACAGTAAGCGGTTAGGATTATCTTCCTTTTAAAAAATGTAAAAGTGTTATTAGTCACATTTCATCACTCTATGAATTATAAAAGCAGCCTCTTCCTCAGACAGCACCAAGCTCCTTAGTTCTCTCTCTCAGGCGGTAAATAACAGTTTGCATTATGTTATCTGGAGAAATAACATATTATGCTTTCAGATTTCTGCATTCAGCTGCAGCTTTGCACCAGGTTTAATGCCTCTTTATTTTCCATGTAAATTGATTTTCAAAATTGTTTCTGTGGAAAAAAGTGAAAGCATATCTTTCTATTTTTCCACTTAATGCCATTGAGCTGGCATTTGAGTGAATTATGACAAATCAAGAAGCTGAGATCCAAAGCCTTGCAAGAAGTCCATTGTTTAGTCAGAAGCAATTTTTTATCAGAACAATGAAAGAAAATCTAATAGATGTGGAAATGTGCACAGAAAAAGAAAGAAGCCATATTTTGTTTTATTAATAATTTATATCTCATTTTCCTCTTAATTCCTCATATTTTGCTGGGCTCTGTCCTCCAAGTGAAACAGCGCCACTTGAAAAATTTCCAGTAGCAGAAACTCTCAGCAAACTTTTACATCTTAATTAGATGCAGTATTATTTTCCATGAAATTTGCAGCAGCTCTAAGCTCCAGTCCATGGCTTCTGCCTGTGATATAATGCATAAAGGTCAGGAATAGTCTGGTGCCAATTAGCAAAATGATACCATTCATTTTTCAGTGGAGAATATCTGAATGAGGTAGAAACATGCATCTTTTTTTTAACCGTTCATTTTCTTTAAAAAAAAGTTATTGGTGAAGTAGTACCCAGAATATAAAATAAAAATAATAATGAAAAACAAAAATATAACTATACAAATATATCATAATTAGGGGGGGGGAATGGAATTGTAATTAAGTGAATGACATTTGAAGAAACTAAAGATATATCCAAGAAGTGTTAATGGTAGCTTGATCCTTTACTTGTTATTAAATCTAACTGTATATACCTGTTATAGTGAACCAATGGCATGTATGCCACAGGTGGCACTTGTAGCCCTCTCACCATGCATGTGGTGGATTTTTGGGTCTCTGCTGCGGGGATGGGGCACATGCAGGAGATGACACTCATGTGAGGGGATCTCATGTTCCTGTGTGGGGACAGAGGGAATCTTGTGTGCATAGGGTGGGGAAAACAGTGCACCCCTTGCAGCCCATTTTGGGCCCAGGAGGCTTCAGGGAGACTGCCAGGCCCAAAATGGGCCATGTGGGTGCATGAGGGGGATTGCACACTTGGGTGGGTGGAGCCCAGGGGTCATGCATGCATAGGGGGAGCATGGGCAGTCATGCATGTATGTGTGGGGCATGCAAGGAGGCATTGCATTAAGGGTGCGGGCATGTGGACACATGACCTCCCCACTCTCCCCACTTTTGGCATGAAATGGCAACAAGGGTAGCCATTACTGGTATATTCTATATCATCTAATGTTCCATCTACTCAGCTTAATACAATATGTTATTTATTTATTTATTTATTTATTTATTTAATCAAACTTATATACCACCCCTCTCCATGGACTTGGGGCGGTTTACAGCCATTTTAAAACATGCAATTTACAAAAAAAACTATCTAAAATTTAAAATCAAAAAATATTGTTGACTAATTTAAACTTTAAAATTTAAATAATTAAAATTTAATATTTAAGATCTCCCATTTCTAAATATTCAGACTGAATTCCCCCCCAGGCCGGCCTGACAGAAGAGGTAGGTTTTTAATTTGGGAAGTCTACGCAGTGCTGGTGGAAGTTCATTCCAGAGGGTAGGAGCCCCCACAGAGAAGGCACGCTTCCTTGGGGTCACTAAACGGCACATGGCGGCCGTTGGGACCCTCATCAAGCCCTCTCTGTGGGACCGTACCGGTCGTTGGGAGACCTTGGTCCAATGCCATGGGTCACCTTAAAGATCATCACCAGGATCTTAAAGCGAACCCGGAAGACCACCGGGAGCCAATGCAGCTCGCGCAGGAGGGGGGTCACCCGAGAAAACCTCGGGGCTCCCATAACCACCCGCGCGGCCGCATTCTGCACCAGCTGGAGTCTCCGGGTACTCCCCATTGGGAGTCCCATGTAGAGAGCATTACAATAGTCCAGGCGGGAGATGACCAAGGCATGCGTGACTGTGCGTAAGGCATCCCTATCAAGAAAAGGGCGCAACTGGCGTATTCGATGGACTTGGTACAAGGCCCCCCTGGTGACGGCTGTAATATGGTCTTCCAAAGACAGCCGAACATCCAGGAGGACACCCAGGTTGCGAACCTTCTCTATGGGGGCTAAATTTGCTCCCCCAATAGCCAAAGATGGAATTATATGGCTATATCGGGATGCCGGAAACCACAGCCACTCGGTCTTGGAAGGGTTGAGTCTTAGCCTGTTTCCCCTCATCCAGACCCGTACGGCCTCTAGGCACTGGGACATCACTTCCATAGCATCATTGGGATGGTCTGGTGTGGAGATGTACAACTGTGTGTCATCTGCATACAGATGACACCTCACATCAAACCTACGGATGATCTCACCCAGCAGCTTCATATAGATGTTGAATAAGAGGGGCGATAAGACCGAGCCCTGCGGCACCCCATACACTAGGGGCCTAGGGGCCGATCTCTCCCCCCCCCCGGTCAAGACCAGTTTATATTGTATACATTGGATGCTGTATCTGAAAATACTTTTCGTTTTATAATCTTAACTCTGAAAATCTCAGCAGGCATGAAAGTCTTATTCTGAAGCTATAGAAGCTGCTTCTGACCGTTTATTAGCAGATTGGGACTGGAACATTATAATCAATTTCTGACCAAGGATATGAAATGGCTTAACTTTATCTTGCTGCTTGACTACACCTTTCCTCTGGAGGAAAAGTCCCATAAGATTCAGGGAGCTGTGGCATAGTTTACTTCAGCAGAAGCAGATTTTTCCAGCTCATAATTATTTTGGAAATGCAAATCAGTTTTTGAGTGACCATTTCCTCTTCCGCTGGGAATAATGGTATTATTGATGGTGTAATAAACACTAGATTAACATACATAATCTTGAAATCCCATGTGCCTTTTCTGCTCATAGTCTGATTCAAGCTTTACAAGGAATAAGAATTATTTTGATTTGATTTGATTTGATTTGATTTATTAGATTTCTATACCGCCCCTCTCCTTGCGGACTCAGAGCGGTGTACAGCCAAAATTCTAAAAACATAAATACATAAATACAATTATTAAAATAACATTAAACCAATTCTGTGGCTGAATAAAAATTTAAAAATTTCCTATCAAACCCCCAATATAAAATTACCCCATGCATTGTACCAGTTTTGTGGATTATTAAGCCACTCAAAGGTTCCTCAGGAAAAGTTACCCTCTTCAATCAGTCTGTCCTCAAAGACATGACAACTCCTACCTGCCCAAACAAGATATTTCTCAAGATCTGTTGCGACAAAAATGAATCACTGTCAGAAATTACAGAAATGGAAAGCAAATTTTGTTGTTATGATACTATTGATCTTGACCTTCCTAAGTGTTTCATGAGCTGCCAATAAGTACCATTTGTGAGTACTTTAAGGATTTGGCATATTAGTTTCTACAGGCCAAATTTTTAAAAAATGCTTTCTTGTCCTTTTCTATTCTGTCTCTCTTGCACTGCTGTGCTATCTTCTTTTATATATTTTCATTTGTCCTATTGATGAATTGTGCATGGCTGTTGAAAAATTCTGGTAGGCTTGACTGAGAATAGCTTTTCTGGAGATAGAAACATGTTTAAAATGTGCAGTACACCTTAGCCTAGGCTGACTACCACAGGCATTGTGTGGTCTTTATATCACATTTTAAAAAATTATTATTATTCAATTCAAAGTAAAGTGACTTCCTCTGACTCCAAATTAACTATCTTCATAGGTATATGCTGTGTCATAATCTTACTTTCTTTGTAAACCATTTTCTATCTACTTTGTATACTTATCATCTCTCTTAGCCGCTCTTAAGAGTGAAAAAAATATTTAGAAAAGAACAACAGAGTTGGAAGGGATCTTGGAGGTCTTCTAGTCCAACCCCCTGCTTAGACAAAAAATCTGATACCACTTCAGGCAAACAGTTGTCCAATTTATTCTTAAAAACTTCCAGTGTTGTTACATTCACAACTTCTGGAGGCAAGTTGTTCCACATTGAAGATCTAGCTGGTAATCAAAAGTTTTCTTTTAAACAGAAGGGCCAATTTGTACAAGTCAACAGACTTATGATATATTGTAATGGGTGTAAGTGATTCTTGAATTTACTTTCTTCTGTTGCTCAGTGCAAAGAAGGTAATTTTGAAAATTCACCTTGTACACACAATAGAAGAACAGATGGAAAAGTGATGGGGTTAGCAGGAATGGCAAAATGTGATTGTTTTAATCAAAGAAAAGAATATATTTTGTATTGTTTCTACCCAGAAACTGCTTCTAGGCTTTGTGCTTAAGACAGAAAAAAATAAATTTCTGTCTTTGAGCTTTGTTGATTAGATTAGTTTATTGTTAGAGAAATGGCAAGTATTTACTAAGCATATAAAGTTGAGGCTATATTTTTACTTTGTATTTTACTGGGGCTGAAAAATGTCAGAATTCAATTCTTTTTTTCGCCCTTTGTCATACAGTTCTTTCCTTTCCAATTTCCCTACTATATGTATTTTCATTTATATTTTATATTAGGATGATTTAAAAATAAATAAAAAAGTTCACCTTGAAAACTGATTACTGTTTTCTCCCACCCCACCCTCTTTGGATAGTGCCATTTTTTGAATGCTAAAGTGTTTTCTCTCCTTGGCTAAATTCCAAAAGAATATGTTGTGCAAAAAAAAAACAGTTTAAAGGGATACATGTTTCTTATTATGGTTAGTCAGTATAATAGGATGGGAAACTGTATTGTGCTTGATGGCTTTCTTTTCTTTGTGTCAAATTATGCCTAAATCCCAGTTTAGTGAGGAAGGCACATGTTTCTGGAGTCTCAGAATGCACTGGACAAGTAATTCACTGTTTTATAGGAACTCTTGTAAGGATGAATGGAAAGGGTTTGCAATGAAGCCTTGCTTCACTATTGCAGGAAATTGACCTGTATTGAACATAAAATTCCTATGCAGTCTGACACCTAGGTCTTTTCTGCTGTGTCTTCAAATAGAAGGTAGATTCATAATTTGGTATTCTACTATTGTGATGTATTGATTCCATCTCTGTTCTCACTAGTTTTAAAGAGTCTTTAAGTGAACAAACTCCTCTTTACCTGAATTTTTATGTCACCATCTTCTTTCAGGGAAAAACATTAAGCAGGGTTTGTTTGTCTTCTGTGTAACTAGCCCATTCCTTTCGTTCCTTCAACACTAGTTGGCAGTTGTTTACTCACAACTGAAGGGATAACAAACCCCTCACTCTTGCTTTAGAAGATTTATGTTGTAAGGACCTCTCTGTACACACCAACAAGTAAAGATCTAGCTTAGTTTGTTCAGGCTTCTGGAGTAATTTAACCACACTAACATCTTCCTTTAGACCCAACAGCTGCTTGTTATGAGCTTCATACAGTAGTGTAATCTGTCATGGTCATTTCTGGTGTCAAAGGGGTGAAACTGTTCAAGATGACCCTCAGGTCTCCTTCAACTCTGCTATTTCAATGTTTCTGCACTTGCCAAAACAAATGAAACCTTCCTAATTTATTCACATGCTTCATCCATCTCCAGCCGTGTACTTAATGTTTATTTTTTAATTGGGTTCCTGATATGAAACTCCCACCATGACTAATAAGTTAATATATTTATAAGTGACATAATTAGTCTTTAGTACATTCTGTACTCCCTTGATAAAATCATGCATATGCAGTTTTCTGCTGTTTTGAAATCAGAGTTCCTTTTATCAATATCTTCAAAATCCCTGTCCATTTGTGCAGCTCGCTAATATAATACAGAAACACAATAATAATGTAGTTGTCCACTTTTTTACACATACAGCTAAAGTGTCCAGATTTGTTTTCAGTGACAAGACTTCATATAAAATGTAATGAGAAGGAGACAACTTTTTTTTAAAAAAAAATATACTTTTATTGTTAAAAAAAATCTGTACATAGTGGAACCATCTTGGCGATATCTCCGCCATACAAAGTTTAACACGTCTCTTATGTATTCAATATACATTACTACTTACTAATTATATACACATACTTAACCTCTTATACATGCTTACACTTACATACTATTTTACATATATTACCCCTTGTTTCAAATCTACTCATCCTTGTTCTTATCTGATCCGACTTCTATTCCTTAAGTCTAACCATTGATAATAACCTGTTCCAAATCTCATAGTAATCTCTCTCTCCTTTATTTTTTCATTTCTAGTATCAGTGTATCACACTCTGCACAGTCAAGTATTTTCTTTATTATTTCTCCTTCTTTGGGTATGTTTTCATTCTTCCACTGTTGGGCCTAAACTATTCTCACCACTGTTATGATATGCAATATTAAATATGTTAATCCTTTATTTACATCTTCTTTTATAATTCCTAATAGGAATAATTCTGGTTTGAATTCCAATCTCTGTCCACTCATTTCTTCCAAGCACATTCAAATCTTGTCAGTATTCATTTGCTTTTTTACATGTCCACCACATGTGGTAGTAGGTGCCTGGTATTTGGTCACATTTCCACCATTTAGGTGATTAAAGAAGAAGAGCACTTTTGAGTACAAGAAGATTTAGTCCTATTAACAAACCAAGCCTGTTCTCTGGAGTAATGGGAACTGCCTTGGCTTTCTAACCAACCTGGTATGAAGGTTTTTTGGTTTGTTTTTTTTATCTCAAGCTTGGTTGTCTGGCAGCACAAAAAGAACCAAGCTAAGCTTCTAATGCCAGTTTGCCTGGGTCAGCTTTCCCACCAACTGCTACTTGGATAGCCCAATGTCCAAGAGGCTTCCAAAAAAGGCATTGAAGAGCAGGTGGCAAAGCAGTGTCCTAAACAAGGAATCTATTGCCACAGTAGAATAAAACAGAGTGGAATAACAATAGTCCGACCACTATTATTTGTGTCTGTGGCATTCCACGGCCTTATAGAAAAGTATTTTCCCTATCCTATAGCATAGCAGTATAGTAAACTGCATCCTCCGATATTTACATTTTTTTACAAGCTTGGTTTAAACAAAGAACTTCAATAAGTGTGCCCTCTATTGAAATTTTGACAATGTTTTAAAGCTATTAAGAATTTGACATTTAAGATAATGCCAATTAAAGGTTTTCTGTGCAGTAAAGATAACAACACATTGGATTTTTCCTTAATGGCATGAATCAGATCATTCTCTATTGAGCAGCAGTGCTGATGATATTGTTTTCATTGGAAAATGTGTTCCATCACTAGTGCACTCAACCATAAGATATCATAAGAGGGGAAATTATGACCTCCCGTTTTTCATTCAGAACACTGACAGATCCTACTTACCTCTTTTTCTTCAGGTTCAGAGCAGTAAGCATGCAAACCAAGCTGATAATATATCATCGGGAAATGAACTTTCAGCAAAGAAAAAAAAAGTATTTTTATTTATGTTAGAATTCAGATATGCTGATAAACCTGATAAGGGAAAAAATGTGTGAATGGGTGTTAAGCTCTCATTTAAGCAAAGGGCTGGTTTAAAATAGTCTGCAATTACTACATCTCTATGAAGTGTCTGAGTATATTTTATTCTGAAATAATATTTTAAACGACCATGTTTGAGAGAGTAACAAAATTAATTATTAAAGAGAAAACGTACGATAGGCAAAAAACGACCGAGCTATATCTTGGTATCACTGAACTATTAAAATTCAGTTTATTTAGTTTTATAAGCACTTAAATCAAATACTGAGATTAAAAAAATGTATTTGTTCTCGAAGTCATGATGGCCAAAGGAACTTGAAGATGAAGAACAAATATTATACTTTGGCTTTCAATTATGTCTTAAAAATGGAAAACTTGGAGATTCAGTTCTACTTGTTCTGAAAGGCAGTGGTGGGTTTCAATTTTTTTACTACTGATCCTGTGGGTGTGGCTTGGTGAGTGTGGCATGGCTTGGTGGGCTTGGCAGGGGAAGGATACTGTAAAATCTCCACTCCCTCCCCACTCCAGGGAAAGAATACTGCAAAATCCCCATTTCCTCCTGATCAGCTGGGACTCAGAGAATAGATGGGCATGGGGACAGTCAGAATTTTTACTACTGAGTCTCCAAACTACTCAAATTTCCACTACTGGTTGTCCAGAACTGGTCAGAACCTGCTGAAACCCACCTCTTCTGAAAGGGTCTTCTTTAAAGGAATACATAACGTAGTTTTGCAGAAGGCTATTAATATCATCTTGCCAGATTTCAGTTTGCTTGCAATTTTCACGGATGCATGAAGTATCTAATGTTTGACTTTGTAACAAGAAGAAGAGACTTGTATAGATTATTAGATTTGGACTATTCTATGCTATCTGGCATACTATTTACTTTCTGTGGGATTTTTTCCCTTAATTGTCCTTGATTATTATGTCTCCCCTCCCTCTCCAACATGTATGCCACATTTATTTATTTATTTATTTATTTATTTAATTATATTTCTATACCGCCCCTCTCCTTGCGGACTCGGGGCGGTGTACAGCCATTTCATTAAAAACAAAAATAGTGCATATACAATTAAAATAAGATTAAATTCATCAATTATGGCTACAAAATCAAGGTCAAGATCAAGGTGACATCAAACGAAGACAAACGGTTCCTTTTCATCCACATCTATTAATGTGCCCAAAAGCTAGAGAATTCTTGGAAGCCTAGCATACAGATCAATTGGCCATCAACAGGCACATAGATATCAACTACAACCACATAGCATTTAAAAGAGACAATCATAAAGCCAGAAAGGAAACAAAAAGATCAAAACTTCTCCTTACAGCAATCAACAAGCAGATGAACTGACCGGTGGGAGGCATGTGCACATGTGTGGTGGAGCTGAGCTGAGGCAAAGGCTCACATGTCCACAGAGAGGGCCCTGCGTGCCATCTGTGGCATGCATGCCATAGGTTTGCCATCACTGACCTAGAAGACTAGTTCTCATTTCCTTAAAACATTTCTGACCTCTCATTCCTGCCCAGGGGTGAAATGTAAAATTTGTTTCTACCAGTTCTGTGGGTGTGGCTTGGTGGGTGTGGCCATTTTTTATTTTTTTTCATTATTTTTTTCATTTTGAAAGCATGTGTTTCCACCTAAGCGTTTGCTGGATTAGGTAAAAACACATTACATTAAATTAATGTAGAGAACCTCTGGAGGATTGCAGCAGCCGGTGCAATCACTGAAGACTTTTTCTCCCCTTCATTTTAAAACCATGTGTTTCTATCTAAGTGTTTGCTGGATTAGGTAGAAACACATGCCTTTAAAAATGAAGGAGGGAAAAAGCATCCCATGATACCACCGGCTGCTCAGAGGCTCTCTACATTAATTTAAATAGGCATGTGTTTCTACCTAATTCAACAAACACTTAGATAGAAACACATGCTTTTACAATGAAAAGAAAGTCTCAAATGGGCAGTGGGGGTGCAGCCAGGGATTTTTGCTACTGGTTCTCCAAACCATCTGCTACCATTGCTACTGGCTTGGCTAAACCAGGCCGAACCGGGAGCATTTTACCCCTTTTCCCACCTCCCTGTATATCCTCAATGGAGCTACATCTAAATGGAGGGAAGTATACAGTAGAGTACCCCAAGGCTCTGTTTTAGGCCCAATACTCTTCAACATCTTCATCAATGACTTGGATGAGGGGATAGATGGGGAACTCATCAAATTTGCAGATGACACCAAACGGGCAGGATTAGCAAACACACCAGAAGATGTTGCCTCCAGAAGTTGTGAATGCTCCAATACTGGAAGTTTTTAAGAAGATGTTGTATAATAATTTATCTAAAGAGTTGTAGGTTTTCCTGCCTGGGCAGGGGGCTGGACTAGATGACCTCCAAGATCCCTTCCAACTCTTACTATTATCTTATCTGCAAAACTCCTTGTCAGAATCACATTTCTTCCACCCCCTACAATCATATTGAGTGACTTGGGTTCCTTGACCTTTTCTTGCCCATCTCGAAAGAAAAGGAGGCACAGAAGGTTTGCAAAATGAGATCTTAATCAAAGGGGCTGCTTGCTTTACAGAAGCTCAGTTTCCGAAGTGAACATTTGTCTCTAGAGGTTGTGCCAGAAATACAGTGGAAGGAGACCTGACATTTTGGTTAAGTCCTCTGTCAGTGTGATTTTTTTATTTAAGGAAAAAACGCTTTTGGATTAGTCCATCTCTGGGAAAAAATGGAACATATATTTGAACTGGAAAACCCCATGCTGCATATTTGTATTATCTAGTTTAGTTGATAGCAACTGCCCAGGGTTTAAAACAAACTATTTTTTCCCTACTTCAATTTTTCCTGGATGGAGAGACTCTTAGATATCCCTTAAATGTATCCTTCTATTAAAGAATAAAGAATTCTATTCAGTTTCTAATTTTCTAATAGAAGTCGCTTCTCTACCACTCTACCCCCTCTACTGCCTTCGTTTCTTTGACCCAATTCTCTTCACTCCTAAACTTAACCCACAGAGTTGACAATCCGTTGAAACCAGGGGTGGGCTCTACTTACCCTTACTACCGGTTCTCTTCATGGAGGTTTGGTGTGCACATTTTACATGAGCTCTGTGCATGCGCATTAGAGCACGCATGGCAAATGTGTGCTACATGCATGAGCATTTGGAAGAGGTGAAGCTCTGCTATGCAGTCAGCTCTGCTATGCTGTTTCAGCTAGCAAAATGATACTGAAAATTGCACTGGGGCAGGCGGGTGAGGACGGGTTCTGTGACATCATCCGGTCATCGCTACCGGATCGTGCAAACTTGTCCAAACCAGGAGCAACCCATCACTGGTTGAGACTCTTTCTTGTTACATCACCAGGCTCCAGCCTTTTAGCTTTAAGCTGTGGGAAATGTAAGCTTATCTGTCAGGCACAAAGAATGAGGAACACTCACTAAGTTCTAAGCACTTAGAACTCTAAGAGTTTATTATCGCTACTTATAGACAAGAATCGGTCACAGCTAAACTGACACTAGATAAGGGTCAACAGAATTCATGGAGGATGGACTTGAGTCTCTTGTGGCTATGCAATGATTCCAAACTGTTGTCATGAGGGGTCCTTGGTACTGTCTCTGAGCTTGGTTGTTTTCTTACAGACCAGAAGTGAAATCCAGCAGGTTCTGACAGGTTATGGAGAACTGGTAGTGGAATTTTTGAGCATTTTGGAGAACCAGTAGTGGAAATTTTGAGTTTGGAGAACCGGCAAATACCACCTCTGCCTGGTCCCAGAGTGGGGTGGGAATAGAGATTTTGCAGTATCCTTCCCCTGGAGTCGGGAAGGAATGGGGATTTCACAGTATCCTTCCCCTGCCATGCCCATCAAGCCACACCATGCCCACCAAGCCACGCCCACAGAACCGGTAGTAAAAAAAAATGGATTTCATCACTGTTGCAGATGTTTCAGTACCCAAATAGGTAAATGGATCAGTGCTAGAATGGAGTGGGGTATGTGGAGTGGAGTGGAGGAGAAATCGAAGGGGAGAGGAGGTGGAGGAAAAGGACTATGATTGTGGGGTCCTAGGTACTCTCTGAGCTTGGTTGTTTTCTTGCAAACATTTCAGGACATGGGTAATGGGAGTTCTGCAAGAAAACACCCAGGGATTCCTCATTTTTAGCCCCTGAGCTACAAATATTCTCTATTGAAATTACGAGGGGCAATACTCAGATTGAGAATAGTTTGCTACCCCATAATAGTCATCTAGATTTTTGCAGTCTAGATCTGTTCATCCTTGTCCAAGCCTTTTTAATTTCCCCAACATGGTAAGTTGAAACAAGGAAATCTCTGACTCCATGACTGAATCCAGCTGATGTGGTCCTTTCCTTGTTTAGTGTGTTGTGAAAACACAGCCAGCTGGTTTAATCTAATAATTGAACGTTAAATGAAACGGTTGTTCCATTAACTGTGGATTATACGTTACATGAGAAAGAGAATAATGTAGCTGACTCTGCAAAAAAATAAAATGTGCAGAGGGAACACTCAAGATTTTTCTGTGTGTGTGTTGTTAAAGTCTGAAGACTAATTCAAGAAACTGTTTAGGAGATAAAAGTATGTTAGATGAGCTTTCAGGTTTCTGAGATGGTTAAAATGAGGGTGGGGAACGGAGTTGTGAAAAAGGTCTTGGTTACCGTTGCCAAGGAAGGCAGCAAGTAACTGAAAAGTCATCAATATTTAGATGGATTGGATGCATTACGTGGCCTAAGTTGGCTGATGTTTTGGGCATAACAAATGATTTAAGAGCCAAAGCCCACTGTAATAACATTGCAAAAAAGGCATTAAGGGTTGTAAATCTCATCTTGTGCAGCTTCTTCTCCCGAAATATTACACTCCT
>JANHFP010004145.1:127200-151099 GCA_032468135.1 Calamaria suluensis | reverse complement strand
AGCGCTGGCTCTTCAGCTTTGAAACAGAGATGAGCACCACCCCCTAGAGTTGGAAACGACTAGCACATATGTGCGAGAGAAACCTTTACCTTTACCTATTTAGGTAAGAACAAAAGAAATCTTAAAATATTCTGTTATTAGTGAAAATGAAATCTCCTTCCTGTTATGTTTCGTAGCCTTAACCATAAGTGATGCATCATTCAGCAACCGCAAGTCTTCCTGGATGTCATTTGAGCCCTTCAACATTCGACACAGAGTTCACATCTGGATGCAATTCCAGACGTTTTCTGGAAACGGCATCCTCTTTTACACTGCTCAGCATCTGAGCTCACGATCAGGTAAGGATTTCATTTTACTATCATGTGATAAGGGGGGGGGGGAGGCCAAATGAAATATTACTCAGTTTGATTAATGTGTCATGGTTTTTCAAGAGGTGAATTGTTAGGATATTGAAATTAGTAGCTGGAACAGCAAAGTGTACAATAGGCCAGAACACACAGTTGTAGTCGATTAAAGTGCTGACTCATGCATGATGTAATCTACACTATCATTGGTTGCTGTGATTATAAAGGGGGTGTTTTCCTTTCTCCCCCCTCCTTTTTCCTCCTGTGTGTTCTGTATACTGTTTTAAATTTTACCTCATGATGTTCCTGCGTTCCTGACGATCTTACCATCTTCCTTTTCTAAATGATGACAAAGACTGCTATACATTTGAATGTTAAATAGGTTTATATTTATATAGTAGACAAGAAGTTTGTATCAGTGTCTCCAACTTCATCTGGACAGCTGCTGCACAGTTCCTTGACATGAATGAATTGGTAATAAACATCCTGTGACGGTACCTTCAGCACCATCAAACAACACCAACACCTGACCATCCTAGGTCCTTGGGAAGGACTCGACGGCTGACCAAAAATGCCAAATCCAATGTAAAGATCTGGCTGATTGTGTGACAAACCGTAACGATAGCGTGCATGATTAGCTTGACCACTTTACACTACAAACAAAACACACTCAAGTCAGCTGCGACCATTGCAGTTAAGGCAGTTGTTGTGGCCTGTTTGCCGCTGGCCCCTCCAGCAGCCAAATCAGATGAGGAGGAGGCCTGGGAGTCAGGGCAACCTGAGAGCTCCAAGGAGGAAAAGAGAGTGGAGCTGACAGAGAGGCAGACAGAGGCAGAGCCTGTGCCATCCGTCAGCAATCAGGTGGAGAGTCAACAGCCGCCAGGACTGGAGGTGGTTGATGAGGAAGAAGAGGAATAGCTGGATCCAGTGCCTGGTGCACAGATGCACATAAGACAGAGGAAAACAGTGGAAATCCATGGGCCGATCCTTGGGAAAGAAGAGCCACCACTGCTAGCGAACCCCCACCTTAGCTCTGGGGATAAAAGGCAGGGAGCGGAGATGAATAGATGTGGCAGATAACTATTCATCTTCCGGCCGGCCAGATTTATCAGCCTGTGGTGAGAAACTTTTTTGCTGGGGCTGCCAGCTCTCCTAATAAAGGACTCTTTGTGTTAAACTTCAGAGGGCTTGTCGTGTTTGGATAGCTGGCTGGGTCAGAACAACAGTATTTGGAGGGTCTGGGAGCAGCAAACCAAAGGTGCTTCTAGACAGGCCACTCCTAATATAGTCAGTAGCTCTGAGAAGCATGCAGATGTTCTGTGTTTCAGAAAGAATCCTATTTTCTGGAATTCTGGGAGTCAAAGTCCACAAGTCTTCAAGTTGTCAAGGTTGGAGACCCCTGCTTTAAAGGATACTTTCTAATACTGTTTCAAAGGGCTACAGCAGGGAAGGGGAACCTCCAGCGTCCAGGCCTATTCTGGCTTTTCAGGCCAATCCATGCAGCCAATGGAGCAACAACAAAGCCACTGCCTCCTTTCACTTAGAGCCCCATCAAGCTTCACTCATTGCCCTATGCTTGGATGGACAAAATATTCCAGCCAGTCATTTGTTCTCAACACAGAAACGTTTTCTCATTTTCAATTCTACTGTCATTTTTTGTCACATTACTCATCTCAGCCCCTATTGCCATTTTCATACCATTGGCTCATTTTTTTAAAAAAATGTACGCAAATGCATCTACATTTCTGAAATAAAATAATAGTTGAGGCTTTTCACCAGGATAAAATAGGGGAGGTTTAAAGGCAAGATCATGGAATGTATTCATTCTCTTCGCTTTTGAACTCTGGGTGGAAAATCTAGGACATTGCTCAAGGAAAAAGATGATTTTAAAAGCATGAAATTTTGTCTGAGTAAAAAGACCTGGAACAGGGAACATCAGCCAGGTGCCCTTTTTCATAAACTTCTTTCAAGGCTCTAAACTAGATGTCTCCAAACCTGGCAACTTTGCTCACTGGGAATTCTGGGAGTTGAAGTCCACAAGTCTTAAAGTTGTCGAATTTGGAGACCCCCTTTTTAAACTGCTGTGTTGATATAAACAGAAAAGCAATCAAAAAAGATTATTTGTGCCCAAGATGGAACTGCTTTGTGAAGAAGTCTATAAATCAACTAAAAGTTGCCTTTGATTTTTCAAATTTTTGAGCCCAACTTCACGGTAGATTGTCCTGTTCTCCTGCCTTTTAGAAAGACTGTATTTTTTTTACATCTGCCACTCACCATACCTTGAGCCAGATTGAGTCCAAGTGCATGAAGCACACATTATGAATCTTAGTGAAATTTTCTCTCCTTCTCTCTCAGGTTCCCCAGCTCTCATCAAAACCAAATCCAAGCAAGGACATCATTTAAAAGGGAAAAAAGGGCTTCTAATTTTTTCTTTGGAAAAAAAAAACATCAGTGCTCAATACTCAAAAATGAAATTTAAATAGTTTCTTGAGAATGACTTATATTTAAGTCCAATGAGTCTTGTTTTATTATAGTTAAAAAGAGTATGTGTAACAGGAAACCACCATTTGAGCCCTTAAAAGAAAGAGTTTGCCATTTGTCATGTTTGCTTTCCAAGGAGCCTGCCAAAGCAAACTTATTTAGAATGAGGAAAGGCCCAGGAGAATATTGGTTAGTGGCAGCCAAAACAGAGATGCTGTTACTTGGTTTGCAAAGCTCATTATTGTATGTAAAAAACACAAGCACAAACTCTTTTCTTCAGCTGCTATTATGTAAAGCTTAGCAATGCAACCCTTATTCAGTAGTTATGTAAACCTTAACAAACAAGCACCATGCGATTCATCTGAGTATCTTCAGCTTGCCAAGTAATGGCAGAGTGCTATCACTTCACATTCTGGATGCTGTAATGTTGACACATATGGAACACACCAGACTGCTAAAAGCTAACTTTTTGTTTAGTTAATTTTTTACTTGCTCAAAGATGCTAATGTGTTTCATCTTCTTCTCTTTAGGTGACTTCCTAAGTATCACCCTGGCAAGTGGATATATACAACTACGTTACAACCTTGGGGACAGAACAGTAGTTTTACAGACATTCCAACCTGCCCATAGCACAAATAAGACCTGGCTTTTAATTAAAGCAGGAAGAGTTGGTAACGAAGGCTACTTGGATCTTGATGGAATCAACGTGACTCAGAAAGCTACCAGTGGCATGACTTCCTTAGATACACAAACTGATTTCTATGTAGGAGGACTACCTTCCTTAAATTTGGTTAATCCCAGGGCAATTAAGAATGAGCCCACTGGCTTCACTGGCTGCATTAGGGAGGTCTTTGTCAATGGAAAGGAATTAAAACTCACTGAGAAAGAAGCGAAAGGTGGTTCCAATATAGGAGACTGTGATGGAACACCCTGTGGCTATAGAGTATGTAAAAACAATGGGAAATGTAAAGTTGTAGAGTCTGATTTCTCTTGCTTGTGCCCCAAACAATGGATAGGGAAGACATGTGAGCAGTCTATATACTGTTCACATAGTAAGTGTCTCCATGGAAGTGTTTGTATACCTAACCCTGCTTTATTTTCATATACGTGCGCCTGTAAACTTGGCTGGACTGGCCTGTGGTGTGAAAAACAGCTCTCATTTTTGATTGCAAAGTTCACAGGCAATTCATACATCAAGTACACTGATCCCAATTATGAAGAGAGAGATCTGAGATTTACCAGGGTCTCTCTCAATTTTACCACCAGTCAAATGGACGGTTTGCTTCTTTGGTTAGGAAAGGTTGAAGACGAAGATAATGACTTCCTTGGAGTAGGTCTTGAAAACGGAATGCTAAAAGTTGTAGTTAACCTAGGAGAAAGAATTGCAGTCCCTCTTATTCACCAAAGGCAGATGCTGTGCTGCAAACAATGGTATTTTGTTGACATCGTGCAAAACTGGACTCTCATTGAAGTGTATCTTGATGAGGAACTTGTTCTTTTTGAAGATCTGGATCCACAGAGAAAATATACAGTTCTAAATTATGGGGGGAATTGCTATTTTGGAGGGTTTGGTCTTGATAGGAGAGTAAATGCTGTCACCTCAGGACTATTTAAGCAAGAACTAATTGGTAAAATAAAGGATGTTGCCCTTTTTCAAGATTCAAAAAAAATAAATCTAACTAAGGGACAAGGGTATAATATATATAGTGGAGATAAGGAGTAGCCAGGTAATAAGAAACAAGGCTGTATTTATTTAAATTTTATAGTAGCTCACTGTGGTAGACTGTGGGCAAGCATAGTTATAGATCAGGGATGTTAAACTCGATTTCATTGAGGGCTGCATCAGGGTTTTGTTTGACCTCGTGGGGCCAGGGTGGGCATGGCCAGCTTGATGTTACTCATGTTGGGGGCACCTGCGGTAGCCTGAATGCACTGCCATCAAAAACAGGCTCTCAAGCTTTTTTTGGCTGCAACAGCTGCCTGCAACCCTCTGCCAGAAAAAGTGGAGATCATGAGGGCCACCTGTGGCCCTCCTGAGCTGTTTTCAACTGTGGTGTCCTATAGTTCTCTGCCAGCAAAAATGGTGCTCGCAAAGACTGTCCATGGCCCTTCCGAGCTCCGTTTTTGCTGTCAGAGGCACAGTGGGCCAGTCCTTCAGTTTTCAGATCTAAGCACCCCGGGAGCTAGATCTGGCCCCCAGGCCTTCAGTTCCACATCCTTTATAGATGGTCCATAATAGAACACTTGTAATCTGCAGCCTATTGCTTGTCTGATTTAATTTTTACAAAATATTAAACTTAACACGGTTACTTTCATGGATTGTTTTAATGCTGTTTGATTGCCCGCTCAATTCTTCCAATCATGCAATCTGACTTGTAGGTCATTCATTTACTTCAATCCTAGTTCAATTTTGATAATTTATTAATCAAATCCTAGTTCAATTTTGATTATTTATTATTTCCCACGTTTCCTTTTTGCTTGAAAATTATTTCTTTTAGACTGTTCATGATTCATAATATCCTCACCACCATCACCAGAATCACCCACCTACATTTAATTGTGAAAGAAACCTCTCAAATCAATGTATTTTGCCTCTTTTCTGTTTCAGCTCAACTTCCTTCTCTTCTTTCCTACCCTCCGCTATCTACACAATTTTAATCTGACCTAAATATTTCCTTCTCTTCTCAAAGTGAATTGCAAAAATGTTAATTTCCAAGAAACTGAATATGAAGACTTATTCAGAGTTCAAGTCAACCAGAGGAAACCAAATGGTTTCCTATGACAAATCCACAAGATGGGGGTAACTTCAAAAATAAAGTTGATTTTTCTTATACTCATTACATTTTTCTTATTCAACTTACAGTATTATCCATTGACATTAATATATATATCAGCTAACAGTAGAGAATGGATCACATAATTTGTCAGTGCAAGTACAGGTAATCCTTGATTTATGACAATTAACCCCCAAATTTCTGTTATTAAGTACAAAATGTTAAGTACATTTTGCTCCATTTTATGACCTTTCTTGTCAGTGTAGGTAAGTTAACAACAGTTAAGTGAATTTGGATTGCCCATTGACTGCTTTTCCGAAGATTGCACAAGGTGATCACATGACCCTGGGACACTGCAACCATCCTAAATATGAGCCAGTTGCCAACCCTCTGAATTTTGATCATGTGATGATGAAATGGGTGTAAGTGAAAATTGGTTATCAGACACTTTTTCCCAATGCTGTTGTAACTGGTCACTAAATGGATGGTTGTAAAGGCCACCTATAATATCAAATATTATTTTGAAAGTGGCAGAGCTTATATTTTCTATGCTTATTTTTGTGAGCAGTAGCTTTCTTCTTAGGGATCAATTAAATCATATCAAAACGTAAACAATGGATAATAAATTTCAGAGACATTTCCTCAGCTTTAGAATGTATTCTAAAAATAAATGCCTAGTAGTAGAAAATACGCCCGCAATTCTCTTACAAAACCCATATTTTCCCAAACTATATTTGGAAAATATAGTTTCCCCAAAAATAAGATCCATCCCAAAAAACAAGCAATTTTTGAATTATCTTGAAAATAAGCCCCTGGAATAGGCGCCTGGTGCAGCAGAAATACTGGTAAGTCCAAGCTTCAAGGCAGAGGTGGTGGTAGGGAGAAGACAGGCGATCCGGAGGTGCTGTGTGGCTGCCTGACTCATGATGGCTTTCGGGAGTCTTATGCAAGATGCAGAGGCATGGGGGAGGCAGGCAATCCTGATGCCCCTTGTGGTTGTTTGGTGTGTCCATAGGCAAGGGAGAGTGGGCGGTGCGTTGAGATCACCTCTGCCTCCACTTGGCTCTATTGCACACTTTTTGCCCAGGAGACAAAGCTTTGTCTTCTTGTAAAGGGGGTGCTTTGAAACTGAGCTAATCACTCTGTTTCAAACCGTCCCCTTTTCAAGCACATGAAGCTTTGAGTCTCCATCATTTCTCCATCCGGGTGAAGTGTTTGGTTGCCTAAGGGGAGCTTGGGAACAGAGCAAATCGCTCCCAAGTGCCCCATAGGTGACCAAACAGCTTTCGTCCGGAGAGATAAATGATAAGAGACTCAAGGCTTGAAAAGGGGATGGTTTGAAATGGAGCGATTTGCTCGGTTTCAAAATGTCCCCTTTGCAAGCAGACAAAGCTTCATATCCCTCTGGGCAAAAAGTGTTTGGGCAGCTACCAGCCCCATCCTCACCGTTCCACTGGCTGCTTGCTGGCTCCCTAAATTGGGGCCAAGCTCTCAGGATGCCCCAGCCTCCACCCGCCCTGGCAGGAGGGTGAAGAGCCCCCATGAAGCCAACAGCAGCATGGGCAGCCATTTGGCGGTCAGCACAGCACCTGCTGTGGCCGAGAAGTCTCCCGGGAACAGCTGGGCCAGCAGGCAGGACAGGTGGAGGTCTGGCCATACTGGGAACTTGGCCCATTGCAGCCCTGGGCAGACAGTAGAACGCAGAGGGCAGGGTCAGCTGTAGCTACATTCCACTCCAGTTGGCCCCTGCAATCACTGCCTCCTGCACTTTTTTAAAAAAAGACCTCCCCGAAAATAAGCCCGAGTGCTTATTTTCAAACCCAAAAGAAAATTAGATCAGGTTTTATTTACGGGGAAACATGAGTACTTGGGGAGATCTATTATCACTGAAAGCAATTAATTTGTTGAAAGCAGGAATGCTCTTGCTAAAATGCAAAAAAATATAAGCATTAAATAAAGCAGCTATGGAATTTGGAAGAGTGATGGACAATTAAAGGAGCATTATTTTGTTAGAAAATAATTTTAATCACTATATTACATGTCTTCCATCTTGTAAAATACATTTTTCCAAAACCATCCCTTACTCAGCAAACCCTAATCCATGCTAGAACTGGTGATTTTTGGTAATGAAACTTCTGCAAAAACAAAAAAACCAAGGCTCACAGAGCACAGAGGACCCCATATTTAAACCTTGAGCTACAAGTATTTTCAATGTCTAAGGAGATTCTGTCACCCAGTCATGATTGCCCCAAGGATGCTTTTTCAAAAGATTATTTTCTGTTTTTCCTTGAAGACGTTTTGCTTCTTAGATGAGAAGTGAAATGTCTTCAAGGAAAAATACATAAAGTTCAGTTGCCTTTTGAAAAAGCATTTTTGGTACAAATATTCTCCTTTATTGCAATTTCTTCCTTTCCTGAGCTTGCTGTTATTAATTAGATTATGGTTCCCAATTTTACCAATAATTGGTGAAATGAACTATATGTAACATAGCTTATAGCTTAATTTATACATAAGGGAATCATATTTTAATGCTTCTTTTCTACGTTTGTATTGATTATTCATGTTTTGTCTCTCCTGTCTCAAATTATGCCTCACAACACATCTATGACAACACATGTCACCTCGTCACTTTATTTTCTTGAAATGTTTTGGAAAGCCTTTGATCATTCTTTAGTCCCTACTTTTTTTAGTAACACAATCTCTGAGGACTTCGCCTCTGTTATTTGAAATCTGCTATTTGTTATTCAATAACAAAATAGAAGAGAAATCTTAGTCAATTTAACATTGTTACTCTAGATTTGTATGTGTATGGAAAATGTTGAAATGTTATTCTTCACAGCCCTTTGCTCATTCTGTAATTAATTAAACTATAAATCTGTATATATTTATTATACTCATACCTTAACTTGCAGGACAAGATTCTTCCAAAGTGATTACCTAACAAGCTACCATTACTATTAAAAGAAGTAGCATCTCAGGAAGAGCCAAAACGTGAAAGAGTCACATAACATGCTATTTATTTATTTTTGACAATACCTCATGCCGGATTTCTGATTATATCTACTGATTATTTTAGAGGAAGTATGGGAAGTATGAATATTTAAAATGCAAAAGAAACTCCAATTTCATTATCAAAGTACCATCTTACCATAATTTATTATTATGGCTGGTCCTGCAGTCAGCCATGTTTAGATTGGATTTGACATTTTTGTCCACCTGTTAAGTTCTTCTCAAAGACAGTAATAGGCAGATGATATTACTGTTTCTATGCCAATTTGATCTAATGATCATCAGCCTAGAAATTGAGTTCCAGTCCCACCTGTGGCATGGAAGCTAGGTATCTTGGGTGACACTTTTCCTGAGCCCAACTCACCTCATAGTAGTTGTGAGGAAAACAGAAGGAAATAATACTAGATAGATTCACTACTTTGAGTTATTTATAAAAATAATAAAACTGGGATATAAGTAACTGCATACTTACTTATTACGAATAATCTACTGTTAGATTAGAATAAGTTTGGTGAATACTTAATAATTCAAGTCCTAATCAAGGATCTATTAATTACTAAGGATATAGGCAATTTCAAGCAAGTGTTTGTTTTTGTAAAATTAGGGTGTTTAGTTCTGATGAATTAAAACATTTTCCAAATATGGATGGAATCCTTTGCTCAAAGGGCTCTAATCACAATTGGTCTAACAGTAGATTTCTTTTTCCATAAGCATCCAAACTTGATCTGAAAGTCCTAGATTTTCTTGTTTTCAACAACTGTTTTATCAAACATGTCATGAACAAGGGCCCTGTCTGTTTGAATTTTAAATTCCTGTAACGTCTCAGGTTGTTCATTTTCCAAAACCTTTTCAACTTGATCCTCCCAGCAAAAAATATTATGAATAATAAGCTTGTTATCTTCTTTCCATGACAGACATATTGTAAGAACTCTTGGGAGAGTTAGATAGCTGAAAATGAACATTAAGTAAAGGGTTTCACAAGGGTTGAAAGTAATTATGGGTGGAGAATGCTGTTTTGTGCCAGATGTTACTCTAGTCACTCTTACGGGAAAATTCCAGGCAAAGTCCTCAGTGCCTACACACACACACACACACACAAGAATTTATCCTAAACCTAGCATATAGTTGCATTTCTGTTGAAAATGTAGACTGATTATATGTATGAACAAGTCAATGTTTTGAACAGTTAAAAAAAGGTACCATCAAGCAATTTATGATATAGCATTTTTAATTTGACTAAATAAAGCCATATGCAAGGTTTGCAAATTGGCTATTATATTTAAATAGGATTTTAAAATAGCCTAACAATTTATTTTAATCACATATTACTGAGAGATAGTTTCTTTCTTATACCAAAGTGCAAAATCTATGTTCATAGGTAAGGCGATTTAATTAAGGGTTTTTTTTAATGCACAATGCTCTTAATTTTACTAAATACTTCAAAATAGGTTGTTGAACAGAGTAGTGCAATGATATCTAACAGAAAAACCAATATACTATGTTTCACAGAAAAATCACATTTTACTGATCTATTTATTAAAAACCCTGTGGGTTATTAAAAATTACCAGTCATGAACTGTAAAGGCAAGCCATATTTATACATCTTTCTGTTATACTGGTATAGCCTATTGCTCCACATCTATTAAAATCAAGCAAACAACTGTGAGAAGGTTATTATTTGTAGAATCAAAATACCCCTTAAAGTATTTACATTTTATAAAATAAAGAATAGGAAAACACAAGTCTCCTGTATAAGCTTAGGTATTCAAGTTTTCAAAGCATGAGAAATAGCTAAAATATCAATTTCAGCTGAAAGCTAGGGTGCTCAAATTGCCATCGGGGGTGGTGGTCACATTAAAAAAAACTTTGTGCAGATGAAGCAGAAACATCATCAAATGTTCTTGCGCTAGGCTTTGTTGTTGCCAATAAAAATCAGCAAAGCTTGAGAACTGCTGATAATTCTCCTAGATGGGTGCTTAATGGTTAAAAGTGGAAAAATAGATTTAATTCCAGTCCTAACACTATTGACATCATTAGTTTTATTCATTTCAGGAGGTGAGCCATCAACGACAGAAAGGCTAAAGTTTTAAAATATCCCGCTAAAAAGTGTGACCCGAAGCAGTAAAACCTGGACTCCTTCTGCTCACAGGCCATTTAATCCTATCAGAAATGCCCAATAATTAATGATTAATAAAGGTGGAATTCCATCTGCTGCCACCATTTCCTTATTCTTTGGAATCTTTTGAACACATGAATCTTTTGAATTCATATGCATTGGAATAGGGCTGCATTACAATCTCTCTCGTTTTCAAAACCAGTGTTGTGTTGTCATACTTAACACTAGAAATTCATCTTCATGTTTGCTGGAGCAGCTCCAAACACAAAGTACAAATCACAAAAGGCTACAAATAGCTCAACTGAAGCCCAATTTGACAAAGAATCTGTATGTGTCTTTTATTGCATATTAAAAGACCCTTTCGGTCATTTTTCTATACAAGCAGAGTAAAATCTTCCAACTATTCAACTCTACTCCTATGTCAAGAGATTGTAAAAGAAAATGAATGTGAGGTACACAGACTGGTACCAGAACAGACTTACTCCTACAAAACACTAAACATTGAATATAAAAAGAAAGTATTGATGGCACAATTATACCCAAGCATATATTATACAGACAGCTTTAGGACATATTAAAAACATATTATGTTCTATGTGTTTAGAACTAGAAGACAGACTGTGCCTTCTTTCTCTCTCATTTTTTTCCCTTTCACCTTTTGCTTTTACCCCGATCACTCTGGTCCCTGTCTTTGTGATGCCTTTCTCGGTTCTTTTCATTGTCTTGCTCCTTTGGCCGTTCCCTACTCTTTTCTCTTTCTTTCTCTTTCTCGTGAAAGCGCTCTTCACTTCTAGGAACATCCTTCTTTTCAGGATTTCTACTTTCTTGTGAGGATTTGCTTTCAGAGTCCTTATCGCTATGTGACAGCCGCAACCGCTCTTTGTCTCGATGCCCTTCCTCCCTGTTTTTTCTTTCCCTCTCTTTCTCTGAGCTTCTGTCTCGGTGTCGACTTCTTTCAGGATCTAACTCCCAGTCGTGCCTGCCCTTTTTGGGGTGGTGAGATTCGCTATAAAACCTTTGCCTGTGTTGATCATTCTTCCTCCTGCTGAAGGCCCTCTCCATGTGAGGACCCTGTCGGCCTGCCCAGGGGTCACTGTGACGCCTATCGTGTCTCCTAGTGTTTTTATTTTGATAAAAGTGTTCAGGCCCTGAGAATCTTGATGGTTTCTGGGTGGCAGGAGAGGCTGGTGTAACTGGTCCAACAAAGTGGGGTAGCTGACCTGGCAGGTGAAGTACAGGGGGCCAAGGCATGAGAGGACTTTGAGCAAAAGCAAAGCCCGGAGGTGGAAGGAGCGGTGGGGGCAGATGATGGGGAAACCCAAATACAGGTGTGTTCGGTGGGGAGAAATTAGGGGCAATGGCCCCTTGAAACTGAAAACCAGGGGGAGTCGTTTTAGTGGGAGGGAAATTGGGTTGAGGTGTCCTAATTGGTGAGAAATTTCCACTTGCGGCAGGTAATTTGGTACTGAAGTCAGATTGATGACTTGTATTTTCCCCTTCAAATTGAGATGATAATGTTGATGAAGAGGGTGGTGGTGGCGGCGGCGGCGGCGGCAATAATCCTCTCTCAGAATTTCCAGTCTCAATGTTTTGCATCAGGGTGTCTTTAAATTGTGAGGTACATGCACCTTCTCCATTAGATGCATTTGAAACCAATGTTGTCTTGCATGCTTGGTTATCGGTCTGATCTGAAGCCAATTCATTTCCTGAAGTCTGCTTGTTATCGACTTTTGACCGTTCAGATTCTAAAGTATCAAGCTGCTGCATATCTTCACTTCTAGTACTATCGCCTTCACTTTCTGAACTATTGTTCTGATGGCCTCGTCCAGCTGCTTGCCTAGGGTCTCTCTTAAGATTAATGAATGGTGGAGATTTAGAACTATGAATGGTCATACTATCAACAGATGATGTTCCAACATTACTGCCAACTCCTTTTCCAGCATTGGAAGCAACAGGAAAATCTATGGTTCTTTTATTTTCCTGAAGAACATTATCTGTATCACCCAACATTAAACTGTTTTCCGTAGACTCTTGGTTTTCCTTATTCTGTGATAGAATAGTTAAGTTTGCTAAAAATACCTCAGTGGAAACATCAGGTGGTTTCTCCTTAAGACTCAGATTTGTAAGAGTTCCTGAAGAGCAAGGGAAATCTACTGATATGTCCACTGCTAAGGTATTGTTGATGGTTTCTTTTGCATTGTCCTTTTTATGCCTTGTATCTTCAATACCCACTGGAATATCTATGCTTTCTTCCTTTACGTTTGTCCGTTTCTCTAATAAAGGAAGGTCTTTACTAACCAACTTGTCAACTGTTGGTTGGATATGTTCAGGCATCTGCCCTGTGGTATCCAAAAGGCTTTGAAGAATATCATCTACTGGCAGTGGCTTACTTGCTAGTTCGAGAGCAGATGACTGATTTTCCCATCCAACCAAAACCCCAGGAAGGAACCGTAGAGGTTTGGGGGGTTCAAGTTTGATGCTCTCCACAGCAGGTTCATTCACTGTGACTTCTTCTGGACTACATTGTTGGGATTTGATCCTCTGCTTGTGCAGTACTGTGGTGAATGAATTAAAGAAATCATTTTCTTCTTCTTTTTCATTTACCTCAGAATGAAGGACTTCCAATTTGTTCAGTTTACTTTTTTTCTCTGGTTGCAAATTTTCGGGACCTTCTTCAGCATGGGTCACGGTTGAGTTAGCCACAGCACTAATCTGCCTTTTCAGCTTCTGGCGAATTATCAATCCCAGCAGCAAATTGGGTCGATGGACTTCAATTCCTATACACACACACATATATATTAAAAAAGGAACAATGTAATAATGTAAAACATATATCTTGGGGGGGATCAATTAAAATAAGGCACCCTGAGTCTCTACAATGCCAAATAGTTTAAATGGTTCCCTGATGTTAGAAAATGTACTTTAAGAAGCACTGACAAAATTTCACTCTCCAAATAATTGCTATGTAAAAGTACATTTTATACTGTAAAATACTCATCTGTTAAATCAAGAATACTAATTCTATCCATGAGCTAAACAGAGAAAGAAATCCATATCTGTTTTTGAAAAAAAATCTCAGTGCAAAGCTTCATTTCCAATATTCATGAATGCTCTGCAATAAATCATCAAACTACTTGACTTCTAGCATATTTAAAATATATATCTCACAAAATAAAAAGCTCTTGTTCTGGTTTTTGATCAATAATACTTTAGTGCAAAGGACAGTTCAGCCTATCTTTGTTACTTACCAGGACCATCAAAAGGAATCAACTGATGTGGAATTTTATCAGAAGCACCTAAAGGGATAATATATAAATCCTTGATTTGCTTCATGTTATTCGCTGCTACACCATAACGTTTTCTGCTGCTGAAGTATGCAAAAAGCAAAGTGTATGAAATCTGATCCTCTTCTGTAACAGGAGTAAAACGAACCACACATATTTCCTATTATGAAAAAAAGGAAACATTTATTAATTATCACCATGTTCTTAAAATAAATACACACAAACACATCTATTTTTATTCTTTGAGGCTATCAAAAAGTTTGTATTTCATTGATTTTGGATGCCGGGAAATTCAATCATGATGATCATAGAGAGTAAAAGTCACCCAGAGCTGCTTGATAGTGAAATGAGTGGCATGCAAATTTAATTTCATACAAACAGTACTGATGAATTTATTTCAGATAATAACAGCACTAGCCTGAAATCCTATTCTTTTTAAAAATCAAAGAACATTGAGCATCTAATGCCACATTATATTACAAGAATACAATTTTACCTTTGTAATTGAAGCCTTTATTTTATCAACATATTCCCAAACAGTGTGAGGTGATATCCTGCCACCTACTTGGATGCTATCTGGCAAATCCTATGGAAGAGAAGTAGATGTATATTTCTACCACAAGACAATAATTTTTCCTCAATAAAATAAATACAACTTTCATAATCTACATGTAAAAGTACATTGGTCTAATGCCCTTCTTGGTGGTTTTACACTGCAAGATTTCATTGTCCATAGTAAAATAAAATTCAAAAAGTCCCCAAGAAAATGGTAGAACTGTTGAGTACGCCATGCATTACCTCTGTTAAGCTTTCAAAAGAACCAGAGATTGGGTAAGCCTTGATAACAAACTTTGCCACAGATGGCATGTTGATAAAGCCTTTCCAAATGAAACTTAGGCGAGCTAGAAATAATGTTTCACTTTCGACAGTCCCAGGTGTTTCTGATCTGAAACATAGAGATGAAGGAAAACAAAACAACTTAATATGGTAAGCAACTTACTGCATTAAATATGAGTGGGTGAGAAGGAAAAAGAAGGAAAAAAAATTCCTATATGTGCCATAGTGAGCAGAAGCCTTGCTGGCTTTTCTTGGTTAGCAAGACAATTTTGTAAGTGAAATTGACACTGGATACCAGATCTGAGTCAGCGTAATCTTTCAGGAATACATGAGAGAGTGTTGAGATTGTCCATGAGATTCTGGACAGCTATTCTCCATTAGATTGTGGAAATTATCTTTTTTTGTGGTCAGCTCATGAGTGGAGTGGCTGAGGATTGGAATTTACATCAAACTCCAATTTGCACTTTATGGACACTGCTCTTGACTGAGCCTTGTATATTTTTTCAATTATTTTCTTTATTCTTTACATATTGGAATGATTAAAACCCTTCAGATTAGCAAGGTTCTATTGTATTCATTAGACGACCTTGAGGACTGTACAAGAGAACCAGAGGATAAAGAAATTGGAGCAAAAATCCTTAGTGAAAATTTTTAACTACAGCCCAAAGGCTGCCAGTTTGACAGCCCTGAAGTAGAGACATCTATTAAAATTCTGAAAGATTTTTGCTTTGAATCATAGATTAACAGCAAATTGGGGAGGCACTTTTTTTAAGAAGTCAAAATTAAACCTATTTTTTAAGATAACATAAGGGAAGGTTTATAAGATTGCCATGTTTGATCAGGGTTAAAATAATTCTATCTGATTGCCCTTTCTGGATTTTGCTTTCCTTATCTAATGAGAGGAACTAAGGAACAGTTAAATCAAATGAAATTTCATTAAAAAGTAAATTTTATTAAATAATTTGAATGCAGGTTATAGCATTATTTCCCTTATGTGGTGATTTAAAGTATACAGAGAAAGATCTAAGACACAGTATTTAGCATTTCCAGACCTTTTTCTCCTTTGGAATAGCAAATTTCCCACATCATTTTATAAAGGACTTGAAATTCTCTGATTAAATAATTTGCAAAATAGTATGGTGGATAGTAGAAGAAATGTTAAAAACTTCAGTCATTTATGATTTGTGTAACACAAATTTTCTTACTATTTTCACAATATTCTTGTATTACATGGCATGGTGTGGCCTTACATTGCATATCATTATTATACTATAATAGTATTATACCGATTCATGTCATCTTGAAATGAAAAGTGTATGTTGCAATACCAAGGCATTTCAGCCTGTTAAAGAGTAGGAGAAAAAAGAAAGGCAGAAGAATAAAATAGTGTTTACTTTTGGCAGATTTCTGAGTTTCATTTCAGTTCAGTCTGAAAACGTGGACATTTTTAAAAAAAATTCCACTTGTTTGGAATGTTTTACTCCCTCTCTTTAATGGAAAACGGCTTTCAGCCAAGAAAGCAAAACATTTTTATTCACCTTTTCACAATATTCTAATTTTCTGAGATTGTGAATTTGGAGTTTTCATGAGCTGTAAGCCATAATCATCAAAATTATGACAAATCAAGGCTTGAAATATCTCGCTTTGCATGTAATGAGTCCATCTCATATATTGGTTTCACCTTTTAAGTTGCATTACTGAAATAAATGAATTTTTGCATGATATTCTAATTTTTTCAGTTTCACCTGTAGAGAGATGTGGCCTCTTCAAGAAAGGACACACTACTATGTAATTTAAGGCAGCTGGCATCATGATTTAAGTGAGACAGGGATATCCAAAATTTACAACCAGCAGTCTGAGAGCAAGGCATCTGAAGCTAAGGTTGAGGTGAAGAGAGGATTAATGCATTCTTCTGTCTTTTACTGCAATGGCCTACCTACTGTCAGCCATCACATCTTCTTTCTCTTCATATGTTTCTATGGCTGGTTTGTTCCCTTCCCATATCTTCTCCAGACCACCTCTTTGTATTTCCAAAATTGGCTGAAGTGTGCAGAGCATGTCTGCCAAACCGAGATTGGTCACCCAGCATCACCATCTACCACCACTAACACCAGTATTGCTTCTGTTGCAAACTTACCATTACGGCTTTCTTCCAAGTCCAGGTCAAAACTCCCCAACCCTTTCAGTTTGCTCCCAGATAACAGTTCTTCCAAGGAAATACATATCTTCATCATTTCAAACACTGCAGCTGATCAACCTCATTGTGCTTCTACCCAGGACCATTCCAAACAGCTCTGTCTTCAGTCTTTGCTGTCCACATTGTCCAATTTCCAGACTCCTTGGCTTATTCCCTTTTCACTGATTTCTCTCAGACCACTTTTCTTTTTGTAAGCCACACATTTTGACCAATGTCTCTATGGCATCTTCCATGTTTGCCAGATCTGAAGTGGCAGCTGTTGCACTGCACTGTCAACCACAACCTGAGCCTTTTCTCTTCAAATCCCTTTTAACGTTCACATCCTTCCAACCTTTTCTCAATCTTTATCTCATTGCAGTTGCCTCTCCCTGCCTTCCTAAATTCTAATTCTAACACTGCCACTGATGATGTTAACTAGCTTGGGTAACGAATCAAGAAAATACCCAAATTCAAAGATAACCAAGAACCCCACATTTCAACCCTGAGCTACATATATTCTCCTGTAAAGGTAAAGGTTTCCCTCACACATATGTGCTAGTCGTTTCTGGCTCTAGGGGCAGTTCTCATCTCCGTTTCAAAGCCAAAGAGCTAGCGCTGTCCGAAGATGTCTCCATGGTCATGTGGCCAGCATGACTAAACGCCAAAGGCACACGGAATGCTGTTACCTTCCCAACAAAGGTGGTCCCTATTTTTTCTACTTGCATTTTTTACGTGCTTTCGAAACTGCCAAGTTGGAAGAAGCTGGGACAAGTAATGTTCACCCCGATACATGGCACTAGGGTTCATACCGCTGAATTGCCGACCTTCTGATCAACAAGCTCAGCTGTCTTACCCACTGAGCCATTTTGTCCCCAATATTCTCCTGTACAGGAGACTAAATTTTAGTTTACCCACCTTCTCAATTTTATAGCCTCCTCATTACTAAAACATCTCAGCCCATCAATCTCTCATTTTCTGAAAGCTAGATGCCATCATAACATTCTTCATGTGTAATAGCTCCTTGAAAAATATTTGCATTATTCCCATCGTCTGTTTAAAACTTTGTTTTATTAGCCTAGGCCTATATATTTTAAAATGAACAATTCTAGGTTGTAATGTTGTGCAACAGGGGAAAAAAAATCAGCACTGTCATATTTTTTTATTGTTAGTCATAATTTTTCACTTATCTTTAAGCTGCAACATAATCTTCTCTTTAAGCTGCAGCATTATAATTAATGAAGAACTACCCGGATAGATCAGGAAGAAGTCCATGTGGGTGGGAAGGTCAAAGAGCATACATTGCTTATTCCCGCATGGTAGATCTTTTCTGTTGGAGTTGGGATGACTAAGATATATTCTTCATGCTACCTTTAATCATCTAATCATCTAAGATGATTTCTCATTCTGTACTTACCCATACATACATCATACCATAATTACAGGCCTATTTAAAATTCTGTTTTTATTTTTAAAGTGGTAATAACCCGCCTATCCTAAAGAATACTGGCAAAAATACCGCCCTGAATAGGAAAGAATCAATGTGTGATTCAGACACTTGGTCAGTGACACAGGGGCACTCTGATAATTTGTATATTTTTCAAGTATCTGAATTCAATAGTTCAGCTCTATGCCTACTCCATTAGGCATAGTGCCTTACTCTTTCTCTGTAATGTGAGAATGACGTATTGAAATCCTGTAAATGTCACTTTTAACCGATAAAGTATCTAGTTTGGACAAAAGAGTTCTAATCTAAAGCTGGGTACAAATGAACTTTCTCAATTCTCTATAGGCAGAGAAATTGGATAGATTTTTTCAGGCTTTATCCAGGAAAAGAGAGATGTTCAACTTTTTTTTTCTATATCACTGCTAACAAAGAAATCCCATAGAGAGGACATCTCCTCTCTCAACATGTCTTCTTTTGAATTTGATTGAATGTAGGAACAGAGAATATTAACCAGGCAACCTGCTGATTTCCTGAAGAATGGAATAGACAATGAAAGAACGACCTTCACAGAAACCTGTTGACTATCCTAGAAATAAAGAAATCAAAGACACAGCATTCTCCTCCATGAGAAATTATCTGCAATTTTGCACATCTTTCTAAAATTTGTTCTAATCAAAATGAATCCAAACTGATACCAAAAAAGTGACTAGTAAAGTATTGTTTGACATTACTTTAATCCCCTAATGCATGTATGTATGTCATTAGGAAAGACTGTGAAAAATGTATCTTCTAATCCAGTTGCCTTAACCTGATAAATAAAACATACATTTCCAAAAGCCACATTGTTTGGGAATTCTAAAAGCAGAATTTAGAGGGGAATCTGCAAAAGGATGGGCAAAAAGTGAAAAACCAGCTTATCATTTGCAGGATTGGTGTTCTTTTTATTTGACTTGGTTCCTGGCCTTAGAAAGCTAAGAGAAGGAAGTCTAAACACAACATTTATCATCAAGCCTGTTTTTTTTTAAAAAAAAATAAATTATAGAGATAATACAGTTCAGTGTCAAAATCCATCTTTGTCATTACAATTACTCATCAGTCCATGCACTGGAGTAATTTCATAGTTTATACTCCAAAACCCTTTTAGAGTTGCATGCGCCTCTAAGCTTTAAGTAATTGTAATTCTGCCAGGAGTGATTAAGAAAGAAACATTTCAGCTTTTAGATTCATAATGACACCCTTTAGCATGTGTTCTTTTTGCCCTGCAAGCAACTAGAAGACTTGGTTTCTCTCTTCATAGATCGTTCCCCTCAGAGACTGACGTATCAGCTTCATAAATATTCAGACCTCCATGAAGTTACTTCTTGTATCTATTTAATATGAAGGAAAGTTCATCAGCAGATCTGCACTGTTCACCAGTAGAACTATAGCATTGATATCTAGCAACAGAAGAAAAAAACAAGCCCTTTGAACACACTGAATAGGTTGCATGTGTGATATTCTGCTTGTAAACTTCGTGTGTTCATGAGAAGGGAACCAATACAACGTTTCAGAATTTCTATCAAGTTTTTCCATGTCAACAATCACTCCTGGGAGAGGTGGAGTGTTTAGGATCATTTGGATAAATGATTTTTAAACTTTCTACCTATGTTACAATCCTGGTGCTGTTCTCTTGCTTCTAATAGTGAGCCTAGCTGGAATGAATTTGTCACAAGAGAGTTTGATCTACAGCAAATAGATGAATACAAAATTAGTACAAAAAATAATTCCTGTAGAAGTTTTGAATCAATGTTACATGGAATCAATCACTCAGTCAGTTGCATGCCCTATTGGCCTCTTCATTTTTGCAGATTTCAAGAATCATCAAATAAATGCTAATAGCTGAGACATATAACAAATAAGAGCAATAAAATATAGCAGTCAGAAGAAAATAAAGCAAGCCATACCACAGTAGCCCTCCCATCGTTTTGACAGTAACAGTTCAAAAGTGATGACTTTAAAACATTTTAGAAAATCAAGTGATTTTTCTTTGGCGTCTAAATCATGATTTAAAAATAATGCAGACGTTTGCTCAAGGGTTATCATTCTAGACTCTCTGACAAGGTCTCTGTAATATATATCTGTCATATCATTGTTGAGGACGCATCCATATATGCAGGCATATCCTTCCACAAGTGACATACAGAGTTTAGCATGGATTTTTAGTGCTTCCTTCAACTATTTTTATAGGGAATCCACAACACATTAAAACTTAGCAACTCCTTTTTTTAACCCTAGGATTCTTCTGGTTGTTGGCCCAACTTTTATCTATGAAGGCTAATATAATCTCTGCAAGTACATAATGCCTTTACTGCTATTCCTCTGCCTCAGATATTGGTAATGTGAAATGTCATGTATATGAGTGCAGGCATTTGTTTTAAAACAGATGATGACATGTGTGTCACTATATAATTTTCATCAGTTGCATCAATTAGTAGAATTCTATCATGACATACTTGTAAGTGACATCAATTGTCCCTTCTTTGCCTCTTCCATGGATGTGATCACAAGTTAGATTAACTAGAGCCCTTGTAGCAAATGATTAGCACTGCTTATCATGTCAGATTTTAAATCTTTCTAGTCATCTTTTTTTAGCAGTATTGCATTATTATGGCTAGTTGTGAGCACAGCCAGATGTTAACTTTAAATTGGATTTGGCATTTTTGTCCACCTATCAAGTCCTTCCCAAAGACCAGGGATAGGCAGAGTTATTTAATGGTATTGTTAAATAAATAATGGTATTTATTTAAATATATTGTTGAAGGATATAAGCTGTTCCAAGTAAAGCTGCCTTTTGCAATTGACTGATGGTGAATTTGTCAATGCCGATGGAGTTCAAGTGGCACTCCAGATATTTTGGGATTGCACTCAGGGCGCCTATTATTATTGGTACTATCCTTACTTGCTTTTACTACAATCATTCTACTTCTGTGTGTGGGTCTTTGAATTTTGTGGTTCTTCTAGTCTGCTGCCACCTTTTACAATGTGCATGAAGCTCCAAATGGCTATTCCCACAATTAAATCCCATCCCACAGAAAACAGATATTCTTCTCAGTAAAGTCACAGAAATTCAAACTTAATGTAAATCGCTCTAATGTTGATTGTAGGAAGTACGACTTCTGCAATAGAGTAGTAAATGTCTGGAATACCCCACCTCATCCTGTTGTTAGTCTCATTAATTCCCATCCCTTTTACCTTAAACTGTCTACCATGGACATTTCATGTTTCTTAAGAGGTCCCTAAGGGGACATGCATAAGCACACCAGTGTGCCTACCATCCCTGTCTCCATTTATATGCAATCATTCTGTGTGTTTATGGCTACATTTATATCCTTTTATTTGTGCCAATTTTTGTGCCAATGTTTATGTCTATACTGTTACTTGTTTCCTTGTACCAGTTGACAAATTAAATTAAATAAACAAATAAATAATTCAACGTTAGTAGGTTCTAAAGAACTCTGGCATATTTTGGAAAGCATTGTGGGTAGAAAGCATTCTGGGACAACCACTGTATCCATAGCAAAATGTCCAGGATAGTTTAACATCCTTGTCAGGAAATATGAATTAGTACCAACTTGAGCTACTAGTTTCAATACTAGTAAAATGCCTCCCTTGAGAGATACAGAAGAAAGATTCAAAGTACTTACAGAGTTTTCAACTTCAAGGAAATTTTGAGCAAATTGTGCAATATGTCCGGAGTTATTTCTGTAGAACTAAGGTCCCTGCAAAAGAGGAAATGCAGACTTTTCCAAAGATAGGGAGAGACAGACAATTTGCAGAACAGAGCCAGGAGAATAGATTCATTAAGCTGAGTGGGAGACTTCATCTCATTGGTTATCCCTTTATGACTGTGTTTACAACACAGTTAATAAGTAAATTAAAGAACAAGCATCTACAGTCACAGAATAGGTAAAACTAGGTTATTTCAAATCTTACTTTATGCTTTTGTGGCTAAGCAGAAAATATGACTTCAGCAATAAAGTGGTCAATGCCTGGAATGCACTACCTGACTCTGTGGTCTCATCCCCAACCTCCCAAAACTTTAACCTAAGACTGTCTACTGTTGACCTCACCCCATTCCTAATATGTAATTGACAAAATAAATAAATAAAATAAAAAATAAATATAACTCCAGCCTGTTTGTTTACAGTTCAGTGTGCTAAACAAACACAATGCATGTTCAGTAACCATTTTTCATACTTCACAACCAATTTAAGTGTTATGAATTCAAGTTTATTTGATTTAATTGTTCAAATATAAAATAGATAAGTATTACTACTTCCACTGTTCTGAGCTCTTTGGGGAAAGACACACAAATAACAATACGGTAAATTAAAAGTAATAAAATGATTTGATCAGCTGCTGTAAGAAGATAGGAAAGGGACTGCTATTACTGTAGACAACCCTTCATCATGCAAATCATGGAATGGAAGATGATTTTCAAATGCCAGGATATCAGTCCTTCTTATGTGAAGCAATGCTTAAAATAAGAAAATAAATACACATAGATTTATCTTGTTATTAAATAATCACAGCTTATCACTGAGATTGTTGGCATTGGTTTCCATAGGAGTTGCCAGGAGCCTCTGTGTAGAGGTTAAGAGGCTGGGCTGGTCATTGGGTGACCAAAGTTCCAGTCTCCACTTAATTGTCCAAACTCCCTGGGTGATTTTGAATCAGTCACTCATTCTCAGTTATCCTACCCCCACAAGGCTTGATTGTAAAGAAATAAATTGATTTTGTGATAAGTTCACACACCAAATAAAAATACTGTTGATTTGAACAAAACCTGAACTACAATGTGTAGTCTAAAATTTTCTTTATAAATCAATTTGTCTATAGCCGTGATGGTGAACCAATGGCATGGGTGCCACAGGTGGCACGCAAAGCCATATTGATGGGCACGTGAATTCAGCTCTGGTGTGCATGCACGCGCCAACCAACTGATTTTTGGACCTTCCAGTCCTACTGGAAATTGGCAAATGTACAGTTTCTGGCCTTGGGAGGGCCTGTGGGGGCATTGGGAAAGGCTGTTTTTGTCCTCCCCATTCTCCTAAAAAGGCTCTGGAGCCTGGGGAGATCAAAAAATGGGCCCACTGTGCCATCACTTGCCAAAAGCAGGGGTTGCACGGGGGTCATGCATGCATGCATGGGGTGGCAGTGTGCATAGAATTTTGGGTGTTGGCACTCATGCGTGCGACCCCCCCTGCGCTCCCCCCACTTTTGGCACGCAATGGTAAAAAGGTTAGCCATCTTTGGTCTATAGTCTTCCAGTGCAGGAGTCTACAATCTTGGCAGCTTTAAATTTAAGTTCCACAGCTGGCTGCATGCGCATGCACAGTACATTACACAGTACTATTCACCGGAACTTTAAAAATGCTTTAAAAAAGTAAAAGCG
>JANHFP010004145.1:110153-123916 GCA_032468135.1 Calamaria suluensis | reverse complement strand
TATTTACCTTCCTATTTATTTGGGCCTTGTGCCCCTCGATGACAGATCTTGAATCAGGAGAGGAGGCACAAGGCAGGAAGGGGTTTTAAGTTTTAAGTTTAAATTCTGGATTTTGAGTTAGAAATTATTTTATTATTTTCATTTTAAAATATTGTAATGTATTGTAATTGTAATGTTATTTTAAATTCTGTAAATCGCCCCGAGTCTGAGGAGATGGGGCGGTATATAAATCTAAAAAATAAATAAAATAAATAAATAAATTACCGTAGAAGCTCTAGATGTTATTACTGAATCCTTCATGCAGAAACCGCTATATTTTCAATGTTATGGATGTTACAAGGAAACTTGTTTAGCACAAACATGCTCTCATTTACATACTGCTAGCTTTCTCTTGTAAAACAAGGACACATGCAGCCCATGAAAGGTACTCACAGATCTCTAAACTAGGCTGAATAAATCAAAGATTAGAATACCTACATATTATATCCTAGTGCAGTGATGGCTAATCTTTTTGCCATCGCGTGCCAAAAGTAGGGGGTGCCGGTGGGGGAGTTGCATGTCAGTGTGCCCACACCCATAATTCGATTTGCCCCATCCTTCCTAGAAAGGCTCTTGAGCCTGGGGAGAGTGAAAAACAGGCCTTCCCCAAACCCCCAGGCCCTCTGGAGGCTGGAAATAGCCTCTTTCTAACTTTTGGTGGGCCCAGAAGGCCTAAAAATCAGCTGGCCAGCATCCACATGGGCATTAGAGCTGAACTAGGGAAATGCTCACGCACCCACCAATATGGCTCCGTGTGCTATCTGTGGCACCCGTGCCATAGGTTCACCATCATAGTCCTAGTGTATAAGACCTGCTGGTGAAAAATGTTTTATTGTTACAATACATTCAAATTATACCTGAATTTCCATAATAGTTGCTTCTTGCTCTTTAACTGGAGCTTCACTTTCAATTTCTATTTCTCCTTTATGAGTAATTTTTGTGATTGGCCGTCTTTCAACTTCTCTCTGCTCTTTTTCAATCATTTCAATTGTCTATCAATAAACAAAGAACATGTTAGAGCCTCCAGAAACAACAGACAAAGTTCCAGGACATGAAACCATAATTAAAGAGATGGAAACTGGATTCCTTCTTTTATACTAGAAAACTTTTAAAAACAAATGCCAATAGTTTGTAAACACATAGAAGACAACAATTTTACGTACTAGAACAGTGCTCCCCAACCTTTGTGGCCTGGCTGGGGGAGGGGAAGGGAACCAGGCCATGCGGTGGCTGGCTGGTACAAGTGTGTGCAGCTCGACTTGTGCAAGTGGTGTGCCCAGCACATGTGCATGCATGCATGCTGGCTGCTCATGCAAGGCTCTGCACATGCACAAGTCTGCCAGCCTGCCACTCAGGCAGCCCGGTTCTTAATAGGTCACAGCCCGGGGATTGGGGGGCCCTGTACTGGGAGATATGGTTCATTTTCAAATAAAACATTTTAAAGTTCAAAATTCCAGAATTCCAGGAATATTGAAAAAATTATTCAATCAAGCCCATTTTGCTTGAAAAGAATAAAAGTATAGTCATAATGCTAAAGGATGTTATCTCAAAAAAGATTTCTAGGACACTTTGAGTAGAGAACAATTGTGGCAAGAGAACAAAAAAAAATGATGTAAAATGAATTGGGGCAAGAGAGAACCAAATTTAGGCCACACCAAATTTTATATTAGGAGAATAGCTGCAAGTCTATATAAAATAAAATAATTGAAACCAGAAGAAAGTATTAAATAATTTCCTGCATGTGAAATGCATGCTGTGAAGGGACTGAATTTATCCTATTTAGCTAGCTTAATGTGAGCTGAGGGAAGCATTGATCCGTCAATTATTTAGGAATGAGAGGATGGGTACAGACAACTTTTTGAAATCAAATAACCTATAATCAGGAATTAGGGGACCAATTAATTCAATACTGGTAGATAAGCCATACATGTCTATTTTCTCTTTTCCTCCATGCTGCTAGTTCTTTGGAAGCTAGTTCTTCAGGGCTCATTCTTATGAGATGGTCTGGAGTAACTTCACCTTTCAATACTCTTTTAAAAAGTATCTGGGAGAGAAATCAATAATTAGTTAAATATAATCAACCAAAACCTGTGTTCTTCTAGTATAAATTCAAAAAGTATTAACAATTGCAAACCAACTATACCTATGTGAATTTCAGTTAATTTCTCTTGCATGACCATTTCTCTACCGCAAGTGTACACCCATGTAAATATTTCATATTTAGCTTCAATTATTTTATTATTTATATGATGTAATATACTAATAGGGAGAATGATTGGTTTTCTGTTTAAATCCTCTATAACATTCTGTAACTGAGCTGAAAAGTTTAGGCTAGGCTTTGAACATAAGGGCAAAAAGTAAAACAAATATATAAATTTAAGAGCCTACAAATGTAGGTGAGTATGAATGTTATTGCTAAAAGCCGGGGGAGAAGGGGATACAAACACAAACTTCATCCAATATCCATTTCTACTCTGCTAATCTATATCTGCAGAGTTTAGGAAACATGCAGAACAGGATGCACCTCTTATGTTTCTGAAAGTAATGACTATGTTATCTAAAGCATGATAATTACATTCAATGTAGTTTTTTAATGGGGGCATTTCAAATCTGCCTTAAAAAGAAATCCCACAAAAATTTAGTTGGAAAATGTTTGTTTTTCCTGCCTCTCTAGCTTGAAGACAGATATGGCTCCTATGCCATCCAGATCTATAACATAAACTGATTGTTAGGTACATGAAGTCTGATACAGTCTTTGTCCATATATACTGAAGAACAAACATAAGGATTGTGGCAAACCTCACAGGTCAGCAGTGAGACACAAAAGTTAAATCCAAATCAGAAAGATCTAGCAGTTAAGGCACCATATTACAAACCAGAAGACTGTGAGTTCTACTCCCACTTTTAGGCATGAAAGCCAGCTGGGTGACTTTGGGCCAGTCACTCTCTCTCAGTCTAACACAGTGTTGTTGTGGAGAAAATAGGAGGAGGAAGAAGTATAAGATAAGTTTGCTGTATTGAGTTGTTTATAAAAATAATAAAAGCCAGCTATAAATAAAATATATAAAAGTATTAATTATTAGTAGGCAGAAGGATTTAGGAAAATAAATTGCTATGTTAAATCCTGAATTTGCTTTCCTAGGATGTAGTAACTTATTGAAAAGTTTTGCTTCAGTAAAGGTAGTCCTTGACGTACGACTTGTTCAATGACTGTTCAAAGTTATAATAAAACTAAAAAGCAACTTACAACCAATCCTCGGACTTACTACTATTATAGTGTCCCTGCAGTCATGTGATCAAAATTCAGCCACTTGGAACTGGCATGCAGTTACAATGGTTGCAGCATCCCAGAGTCATGAGATTGCCATTTGCAACCTCCCCAAGGGGCTACCAAGAAGCAAAGTCAAAGGGGGAAGCCAGATTTACTTAATGAGCATAGTGATTCCCTTAAAAAACTGCAGCAAAACAAAGGTCATAAAACTGCATGACTCACTTAACGTCTGTATGAGTTAACAATGGAAGTTGTATCCCAATTGTGGGTATAAGTCACAGAATATTTATACAGCAATTATGCTGATTGTAGGGACAATGTGCAATTTTCATTCATTCATCTTTGATCGTTCAGCATGCTATCCATTGAAATTTTATTAAGGGGAACTATTCAAAGATAAAAAAAAGGTGACATACTAGTAAAAATGTCTTCATCTTATTTTCATCAGAAGGTTTGTGGGCACATCTATTCACATATACTATTATAGTTCTCTATTAAATCTATTTTTAGGTATAGAAATTTGAACCCCTATTTTGGGGTTCAAATTTAATAAAATTAAAAATTAACAAGTAAGGTATTTTAGCATGCAAAAAGTAAATGACAGTGTTTTCATTAAATATAGACAGAAAAAAATGGATGCATCAATTTGGATATGGAATAAAAGTAAGTTAGAAAATTTAACTCTAGCTCTGAGACTTCTAAAATGTTAATAATAAGGGTGGAAGAAGAAATTATGAGCATTTAATATTATTCTAGGTTGCCACAAAGAAACAAGAATTATTTTTTGAATAGTTCCCAAGTACGTAAGAAATGTCATGACATACTTTATTTTTTGGATCTTTCAGATTAAATATCAAGCTTCTGTACTTATTTTTGTACTTGGAATCGGTATCCCGGAAAAAGGAAAAGAGCTCTTTTTCAATTTTATTTGCAACTTTGGTTGCTCTTCCTTCAGAGATCTTTAGTGTTGAGTCTGCAAGCCTGAAAAAAATATACAGATTTGATTTTATTTTTTTCAGGAAACAACTGGAGTAACAGGAATGGCTTTACTGCAGAAATTCATACCTTTTTTCGAGAATTTCTTTCAGTGACTGTCTAACACTTTGTCTTATCTGATCAGCAGAAGGTTTGGCTGCAGAAGCAGGAGGTGAGTGTACATTACTTGCTGTTCCCTTTTCAATTCTCTTTTTCTTCATTTCCTGCTTATCCTGAATACCTTTTGAAATACAACAAAATCAACCGTTTTAGAGAGCTATGGAGAGATAAAACTACATTTCTGCAATTGACTATATTCTTGACAATGAGAAGTTTTACTGTTGAAAGATAAAGTGAATTGACTGAATTTATTTTAACACTATTTGCAGATTGCCCCTATCTGACAGACATTGTGAAAAAGCACAAAATCATAATTATAACAACAATAAAAACAACCAATAGAAAACACAAAAAAGTTCTATTATCGGCATCTATCTCTAGTGTGGTTATGTACATTGGAATAATAGTTTTTACCTGCTTGCAGAGTCAAATAAGGGATAGTGGGCCAACATGCCCCTGGGGAAAGTGTGATTGAAAGTGTAGGAGTAACCCCACAAAGAAGGCCTGTCTTATGATGGGATGGGGTTCTTAGCAGGCCCTCTCTAAAAATTCATAGCAAAGAATTCACAGGAAGTTTCCATTCTGACAAAGTATTGACCAATGTATCCAAGTATTTAAAGGTAACCACCAACATTTTGAATTGGGCCCAGAACACCAAATTTTAAATTGCTTTTTTCCTGCATTGCCAAGGTTTGCCACTAGTAACCTGGCTACCATGTTTTATGTCAGCTACACCTTCTGGGTCACCTCCAAAATTATAGTAATCTAAACAAATGGGAACAGGGCCAAAGGCATCCTGATCCAAATAAACTTTTAACTAGCATACCAAACAGATCTGGATCAACGTCCCAGACTATATCTTATCTGCTGCTTGAGCAAAAGAGTCTAGGGTGATTTCCTAGTCATTACAGGGAGTACAACCATTATTATGGAAATGCCCAGTCCCAAAAAAACTCTAGCTTCAGATTTGTTCAAAAAGAACTTATTTTTAAGATTTAATCTGAGCTTTTTCACCCATTAGTAAATTCCATAGAGGCTTTCTTCTATTTTATTGCTGAAATGTAATATGAATAATCAATCAAAAAATAATAATATGAATTTGTGTCTAATCTCAGAGACACTACGATTATTATAACCAATCAGGCAAAATGTAATATTTAAACCCATATATTTTCAGAAGCTCATATTGCAGATGTAGTCAAATCTGTGCAGCAAAATTACAATTATGTAAATTAAACCAGATTAAATTATATTTAGTGTGAGACTTGTTTTTAAAAAGAAAGTTATTTTTACAGTTATTATTATTCCCACAGCAGAGTGCTATTCCTCATAAGAATTTCCAATAAAAGGCATAAGGTATCTTAGAAACTGTAAGCTTGTACAGAGTCAACGCTATGCTTTATAGGAATGTATAGTTTATCCATGCTTAATTTAAAAAAGCTGACAGAAAAAGGCAATATTTAAAAATTATTTTATCCAATTAATATTTTTTCAGACTTACTAAGATTTATGATATTAGTACCAAATGCAAAAAAAAATAAATCAATCTCATTATTTTATTTCCAGCAGCTTTTGAATATGACTTACACATTTTGGAAATCATTATCAGCAATTTTTGTTTTAATTACCTTGCTTTGGTGTGCTTTCACTTGAACATGAAGTATTATCTTTATTCAATTTTTCATATTTGTCTTCAGAAGATCGTCGGGGAATTGAAGTCATTTGCCCTGTTTTCTTCAGGGGAGTCTGCTGCCCCTTTTTACTTTCAGAATCTTTGCATTCCAATACTGCTTTTCCTTCGCAAGATTCCTGAAACAGTTACAAGACTAATTATAAGCCTTCTTTTCTGTTCATTTTTTCTTTAGTCTCAGGATCAAAGCATCTATTGAAAAATATGCATTTATATAAACTATGCCACAACCTCCAACATAAATTGTTCCCAAGAGGACTAGCTAGCTACGTAAAAAGAAGAAAAAAATCAAATACCTTGGAAAATAAAAAATATATAAAATGAACAGAATTGTACAGAACATTCTATTCTAACAGATTGGAGAACTTTGATTTAGACTAGTACAGGAACTCTATTCTAAAGACCTTTTTTTGCTATTCTGATTGCACTGACTGTAACTATTACAGAGGAAGGGGGGGAGCCCAATTATACTATCTTGGCTTAGAATGCTACTCAAACAAGAACATGTCATTAGATAAATAGTTGTACAGGTGGCTGTACATCTCTCAAGTAGTAAGGATTATTATTTATGGAGGAAAATATCATGTAAAATAATGGACTGTATCTCATCCAACTGAATATTCATTGTTTTCAATTTTCTTCCTCTCAGGATCTTATCAGAACACCTTTATCAGACTAGAGAAGTATGGAAAGAATAGGGGGAAAAATAGGGGAAAAATCCCCTTCTTCAATCCAGTGATAAAGGTTCTCTTTCTCTGGTAAAAAAATAGGTTTCATCCAGACATTGTCACTATGTAACTAATAAATGTGTACCCCTATGAAGGACCACAAATCTTCTAAGGAACCAACTGTTCGTATTTAATGCACATTAAAATGCTCTTTTGCATTTTACAATATTGGTCAACATTCCCTTGCAAAACTAAAACAATAGTTCAAGTAATAGTAGCACTGATTTGCTGCTCAGAGGCATTTTAATCTAAATCTGAGCATTCTGAAATATAACATGTGAATAATTAGGGTTGTGAGAACATCTAAAGGAAGCACAAGTTACAACAGAGTAGATTGTTTCAAATTAGCAATTAATCGGGAATCTTATCCATATTTAATATAGACTTTTAAGTGCTTTTAAAACCAAATATAGCACATTTGAAAGTAACACTTTAAAAGAGTTAACACAAAATTTGCTGTAATCTGTCTGTACCATAAAAATAAATCTCAATTCTTACCCGCTTAAAAATTTTGACCTTATGTTTCACAGAGTCTTCTCCTTGCTTTGGGGTCTTGCTTTGAGGGCCCATGAGACTTTGCTTGGAAATTCCTGGCTTCTCGCACTCCACTGATCTATTGTCTCTGGCTGTTTCAAGTTTCACACTGACATCCAGTATATTCTGATCAAATGAATCTGGTTTCTTGTCTTCCTCAGCACAGCATTTGATGCAAACATATTCTTTGTCTTCTTCTCCCATTTGCTGTGCTTGAAACAGACTCAACCCAACACAATCGCCATGAAACCAATCATCGCATCTACCACAGCCTACCATGAACCTGGAATCAAAAAAATATAAATTTAAAAAATATCACATTGCTTTATCATAATCTTCATATTATACTAAACATAAAAAGTTTGTAACTGTCCTAAAAGGCCTTCCTTATAGAATAGGTCCTCCTATTTTGTGCAGAAGAGTGCATCCATTTCTCCAGCCTTACAACATGGTGTAAAATGCCAAGGTTATAGCAAGAGGATTTTGTTCTGCTCGTCAGTAGTGTACTATCATTCTTAATAAAATATACATCTGCAAAAGAGAATTTTAACTTTTGAATTTTGTTCCAGCAGTCTAAGAAAGATGACTACTTACAACTTCAGAACGAATTCAACAAATGGTTAGATCCCCTATATCAGCAAAACACTTGCAAATTAGGATCTGATTTTGACAAATAGGCAATGCCTAATTGTTTTAATAAACAGATCAATCATTCTTCCCTATTCCAGATTATATAGTAAACAGAATTACAGCTGCCACTATTATCAAATTATATAATAAAATCCCAGACACTTGCAAACTTCATCAAAGAACTCACTGAAGGCGAGAATTGTCCTTAAATTGATAATTTTCTAAAAGGTGTAAAACACTAGTATTCTTTCTTCCCCAATGAAATTTGAAAGGAATAAAACCCTCTAGTAAGATAAATTATTCATACTTTAGCATACTTAAATTCATTAGAAGGCAACTCAATCCCCTTCCCACAAATAGAGCCACTGGGAGGGAAAGGAAATACCATATATTTTCATTTTCAGGTTTGCCTTTGTAAAGTTTTAGAAAATAAGTTACTTGAAATATTTGAACTGATTTCAGAAAAATCTTGAAATCTATTTTCAAAATAGGCAACTGGGTCAAACTTCAGTTGCCTCAAGAGAACAACTCTGCCTACATCTTCAAGCCTAAAATCTCCATTATCCCAAATTATCTTGAAGGTGTTTCAGCTTGAATAACTTTTTTAAGATGAATTTAAATGATCTGTGAATATATGCATACTCCATATGTATTTTGTAAGGAGATAAAAGCAATTATATTACCTAATTAAAAATGTACATTTTATTCTGACTGAAAAGTGTATGTGTGCTCTGCATGTCTATCTACATGTGTATGCACTTATGTATCCACATCCCAACTGCTTATCCAAATGTAGAATTTTTTTAGATATCTTGAATTTATTTTAATTCTATAACTAGAAAGATAGTAACAACTTCATATTTTCCCATGAACATACATCATGGAGTGGTCACATTTCATTTGAAAGACAGAGTATGCTAGGGAATATAATTTAATTTCAGAAATGATTGCAAATACAGCAAACAACAGTATTAAGTATACATGCAAATTTTATGAAGTTTATTAGCATGATTCACTCTGAAACAAGACACAGTGAAATAGGCCAAAGATATTTTATGAATGGATGTAAAATATTGTTTCTTTATGGTTTAGTGTGTTCACAGAAATTAGAAAAAAGAATTTTTTTAAAAAAGTTGCAAACATATGAAATAACAGCAAGCCCAGAGCTACTTTGTAGGGGCAATGGATGGCACAGAAATTTAATAAATAAATAAAGTTAAAAAGACATTCCTTTCAAGGAAACCTGAACTTGGCTATCATCAGAAAATTGTCATTAGAAATAAGTTCACATTCTTGACAAAACTGACAAGTTCTGTTTTTGAATAAAAACAGGAGAAATGTAGATGACTAAGAATGTAGAAAGACAGGAATTGGCACTTAGTCCATACATTTAATAATATTGTAGTGGCTGAGAAACTGAGAGACCAATACAAAAAACAAAAAAAAACCAATGGTGACTTTAAAGATAATATGAAGTATTAGAATAGGGATAGTACTTTAAAAAAAGTACTGCACAAACTACTTTTGAAATATAAAGGGATGGAGTTCAAAGAAAGTACAATTCATATATCATGAAAATATATGTAGCCCTTAAGTATATATTTTGATAAATTGTACATTTATCAGATTAAACAGGAAAAATGGTTTGAAAAAAGACCAGTTTTCTTATTTAGTGAACTTTTTTTTTAAAAAAAGTAAACTAATTATTACTACTCTTAAAGAAAATCATGAATTTTCTTCTATTTCAGATGTCTAAAATTCATTTCATTAATCTCTGAATCACACCTGCTTTTAATGGAAATGAACTTGTTTTTACATTGCCCAGTTTACAGTAATCTAAATTTTCATACTGACAGTTCAATAAATTATGAGGACATATTACAATGTTTTAGTTATTCTATTTAATAAAATCATTTCAGAACAGATGAATGCAATACAATCTTTATATAAAGAGTTTTCTTTCTTTTGTTCCCTATGAACAGGAAGAAACTAATTCTGCTAATAAAACTTTTTTGCTTGTTAACCTTTCTCTGAAATAACACTAATTCTTGATATGAAAAATAAAATGTTGAAAATTATTAACCAGTAACATTGTGTCCTTTGGGAAGATATAACTTTATCATTAGCTTAAGTCCTGGAAATGACAGGTTTCATTTAAGCACAATGAAATCTGGATATAACAGATAAGGACTAAGTAATGACTCAGTAAGCATAAAACAGTTGATGCTTAATTTACTGCAAAAAAGATTGAAACTGGTAATGAAAAATTGGACACTCTATTAACTTGCACTATAATTAGATTTAATTAGCTATATTCAATAGAATATGCTTATACATTCCATTACTTAAACAATTTATGTGAATTTAGTTCTTAGTATTTTACCAAAATATTATAGAGTTCCAAATAAAGGCAGGATTCCTGCTTATTCTATCCTGGTTTCACTAATCCTCCAAGTGTATCACAGAAATTGGCAGGAAGAAAGACTACATTTCCGAAAAATAAAATGTGGGTGAATTAAATGGAAATATTAATAACTGGATTTTTTGTATATTATATTTCTGAACATTACAATTTTTATTAAATTCTTCTTTGAGTAATAGTGGGGAAAAATTCTTAATAAGCTATTATGTAGCCATTTTTCCAATAAATTTAGACTTCATTTTTTAAAGAAACTACTAAACTTTTGACCACTAGGTTATTACTTTTTAGTACTGACATTGAAATAGAAGAACTAGTAATAGAAAGGAGCAGCTAATAGTGTGGGATAATTGTGGTGGATAGGAAAACTTTCTAAAAAAGCTGTCATTCAGGAAGAGCTGGTAACAATGCATTCTTCTCTGACAGGTATTGTAGTATTCAACATGTTGGCCCACTAACACTAAAAACTCTGGATGTAGATTGCTTCTTAGTTTGATGTCCAATTGCATTAACCATGTTGTAAGGCTGGAGTGGATACACAGCTGCAACAGAAAGAAAAGAAATGTTTTAAGATAGTAATGGTGACATTTAGCAGATTCCACTATCATGAAATATAACCTATACAATCCTTAAAAGCTCTAATGTATTCTTACATTCTACCTTATAGTTCTATATGCAACAAGTTACTGTAAGCAGGAACATCTGCTGCAAGCATACTTAAAATAATAATTGTGTTAAAATACGGACAACTCATTTCCAGAGGAATCTCATTGTTACAAGCGGATTCCACTATTCAGAGGAATCTCCTAAAGCATTCCAATGTGATATAGACTATCTTTTTCAAAACACAAATAAATCAAAATACAACTTTAATATGGGTAAAGCAAAGCTTTCTGCTGGGTAAGTCAGAATCTCCTTCTGGAAGGTATTTTAAAACAAACAAAACTAGAAAACAAAGAATAATACACCAGTCCAAATTCACTTTATTGTAAATACAGTTTACGGTTGTTTTGTAAAAGGAATCATGCCAGTTGTTTAGAAAAGTCTTAGCACAAGATACACTATGTGTCTGTCAATCAGTTCATTCCATTTTACTTTTTTGTACAGGCATGTAGCACTTTACATGTAGTAAGAAATCAATGACAACTTTTTAAACATATTTGATTTAGAACTGTGTGTAATAGGTTGCAAGAATAATCTTAAGGAAAAGCCTCAGAAAAGACACAAATCAGATAAGAGAAACCTGAAGCCAAAGCAGAAATACAATTTTAAATATCTCAGACATATGTTACTACTATTAAAAGGTTTAATGAAAGAGTAGCAAGATCTTGCTCCTGATCCAATAGCAAAGATATGTTACTGATTGACCGAACATATCTCTGACTCATACATATTGCATAAAGGATTAAAAGGGGAATACAGCTTATATTTACTCGATAATGGTTTATAGATTAAAATATCTCATCTCCAAGTTTAAAAACAAAACAAAGTAACAGGCATTATTAAGTTTTCAATGCTTTATAAAATGGTATGCAAAAAATCCATGTCTCTCATCTGAAAGTTTTTCCAAAACACTATTAGCTTCTTTGTTAAATAGTCATTAGTTTAATAAAGAAAATTAACACACATTGCTATATAATAAATTCCAATATTTCTTAAAAAGGAACATTTTCCAATACTTAAGTAAATAGGAAACACTCTTTAATGTAGTTTAATTTTCCTACAAAGTAATTTTCACTTATCAGATCTCAGCTTAATGAGGTCTTTAACTCATATTAGCATTTTATTTATTTTTGAGAAGTTTAAATAGCTTACTGCAATACATCAAAATAATTTAAAGGATGATGCAGCTATCTCAATTATTGTCACTTGTAGTTACAGAAATAGAAATAAATTAATAATAAAAAATAGTCATAATGGAAGCGAATATAAAGGTAGTCCTCAATTTATGTCCACAATTCAGCCTGAAATGTCTGTTGCTAAGCAAAAGAGTTAGTTTTGTCCCAATTTTCAACCTTTCTTGCCACAATTGTTAAGTGAACCACTGCAGTTGTTAAGTTGGTAACATGGTTGTTAAGGAAATCTGGTTTCCCCATTGACTTTGCTTGTCAAAGATCAAAAAAGGGATCACATGAACCCGGGACACTGCAACCGTCACATGAGTCAGTTGCAAAGCATCTAAATTTTGACCTGGGGGATATTGTAACGGTTGTGTGAAAAACAGTCATAAGTCACTTTTTTCAGTGCCATTGTTACTTTAAAAGGTCACTAAATGAATTGTTGTAAGTTGAGGACTACCTTAAGTAAATTAGTAACAGTAGAGAGATGAATATTAGACATTTGATTATTTCATAAATTAGTTAGCCATATTAGTTAGCAATGCTAAATAAAAAGCAATAAACCCAAATCATGTCTTGATGTTATGTGAAGCACAATATAGTAGTATGATGGTAACAAACTGAAAACCCAATCCCATATATGTATAATTAGTTAGATGTGATACAAATCTAGAATTATTTGCAATCTAAGTCACTTTCACTTTAATTTCAGTTAAGTCGGTGTGAATGTTTAGCCAAGAATTAAGTTCAGCTGATCTCAAAACACTTATAGCATAAGTAATTTAATATAAAACTTGTATAATGCATAATAAAGCCATATAAATGCTTGAATAAAAGCATAGCTCAGCATTTGTCATTATAAAAAATAGAAATTGTAGGAGATATTTTCCGTTCAGATGTTTTTTTATAACTGAACTATAACATACATACGTGAACTATATAGAATGAGTCTAAACCAGAAAAATACTTAATTTAAAATAGGTCTAAATTAGATTTAAATTTAGATTCATCCAAAGTGGAGCAAATAGAATTGAAATGGTTGTTACACAGCCATAAAGTGTTGGTCTCCAAAATTACTGTGAAAGTTTTTTTTCCACAGCAACTATAAGGCATAATGAATGGAAATATCAACTTCACTATCCTATTGAATGGATCAGAATCTAAATACATTTATATTAATTTAAAATGTGTGCATCTAGGGAGAGAGCTGTGGGTAGAACTCAGTATGAGGCTTGCAAAGTAATGTTGTTGTTCTTTTAACTGTAGCCTTTTCAAAATGTCTGATAAATGTAGGGAACCTAGGTGTATGGAAGAAAGAAACCAAGAAAACTGATTCCACCAAGAGAAGTGTTCTATTTGGAGTCTTATCAATGCAAATAGCAGTATATTTTTATTACATAATAATTGTAATTTTGTATTATTAATTTATCATTTCTACAAGATAACAAAATATTGATCTCTCTACCCCTACTGCAGAAGTCATTATTGCAAATGTCCTTTAATATTAATTCTAATTAGC
>JANHFP010004145.1:89857-102705 GCA_032468135.1 Calamaria suluensis | reverse complement strand
ATTAGACTTAATTATTTTAAGCCAATTCAGCTTCAATTAGTTATATTAAAATATCATATATATTATGCCACAATGAAGAAATAACAAAATGATTAAGGCGGCAAAGCAAAATAGAAATTAAATAAGCACCAACTGTATTAAAAATAAAGACTATAAATTTCTGCATATGTAAATGATAAATCTGAAATTCAAGTTGTAGTGATAAAAGAATTGGATCTATTGACTTTGCTAAGGAAAAACCTTGATTTGCTTTCTCTATTCCTGGATTTATTCCATTCTAGTCTGCTAATTATAAATATTATATAACAAAGAAATTGCCTCCTGCCATTGCTTCCCTTGCCTCTGAATTATTTAAGGCTGTAGACCAGGGGCATCAAACTCAATATCATTGAGGGCCGCATCAGGGTTGTATTTGACCTTGGGGAGCAGGACGTATGTGGCCAGGCTGGCATGGCCAGCTCAGTGTCACTCATGTCGGGGGCACCTGTGGTGGTCCGAGCACTCTGCCAACAAAAATTGGCTCCTAAGCTCTGTTTTAGCCTGCAACGGCCTCCTGCAACCCTCTGCTAGGAAAAACAGAGCTCCAGAGGGCCACCTGCAACCCTCCCAAGCTCCATTTTTACTGGCAGAGACATTGCAGGCCAGTCCTTCAATGTTGCCAGGATGGCCCCATGGGCCAGATTCTAAACACCCTGCAGGCGGAACCCGGCCTCCAGGACTTGAGTTTGGCACTTGAGTTGCATAGTGGATAAAAGTGCTGAATTGGAACCAGGAAGATCTACATTCTAACCGCTCTCCCAGAAAAAATCACTGGGGATTTTAGGTCAAACATTCTCTTCCAGCTCAATCTGTCCCACATTTTTTTTTGTAAAATAAAAAATGTTACAAATGTTTAAGCTCCTAAATGAAAAGGTAGGCGATAAATTGAATCAATAAATAAACACTCTGCTTTTATTGACCTTGAATTAGCCACTCTGGAAGGATTTTAGGATGAAAGAGTGTAAGCATTCTATTTGATGTGTATTTATAGTTCATATTATATGCATGAATATGTAATACAACAAAACAAACACATGACAATTTTGAAACAGTCAAATGAAGGGCAAGCACTAAATGATGAAAAAACTGTAAAATATATGATTTTCACCTATCTGAAAACTAGCTGCAGAAAAGGGAACATAGGCTCAAAATCAACTTTACTCAGATTCCAAATTAGCTTATTAGTAGCTAACAAACAGCAAAATAGAACTGCTGATAAATTACTCTGTAATAGCTTATTTATTACCCTAGTCCAGAAAACTAAACACGATATTTTAAGTGAAAAGACAGAAGTATTATGAAGTGGAAGCTATAATGTTCAGTTAAAATATGTTCAGTTTAAAGATGTTCAGTTTAAATGAATATTACAATATTCATTTAATATTTATTCAATAAATTTTTATTTTAAATCACTGCAATATAAAAGTTCAATCTACATCATTTAAAATAACTTAAAGAAATGTTATTAAAATAAAGAAAACTTGGAAAAGCAAAACAAAAACAAAAAAACTCACCCTATCAAATTAAATGCAAACAATTAAGGTAAGCCAGGAATAATTACATAGAAAGGGCCAAAAAACCCTTTTGGTCTTTATCTAATTTGCATTAATTTATTCCCTCAGACTGATTCACTTCCAATCCCTTGATACTGATTTTTCAAATGGTAGCTGAATTCTAGGAAGGACAGAGAGTACCTTGGAAACTACTGGTAAAATATATGATGGGACTAATTTCTGCTTGAAATCATAGACTGACTTGAGCAGTCAGTGTTAATAATGTGTTAAATAAACCAATGATCTCATCTAACATGACAGCTTTTTCCATGCAGTAGGCATATCCTTCACAGTTAATAAGACCTCTCAACATTGTTATCTAAAAAATAAATCCTACATCTATTATCATTCCTTTTAGAAAGTCTCCTTGGTTTTAAAAATAATTTTGAAATGCAATAAAATGTTTTTAAGGAAAACATTTCACCGGGCATAGTTATACTACTAGGAGCTGAGAAGAAAGGTTAAGAAAAGAATGGGGAACAACTTAACAGGTGATTAAATATATTTCTCCCTCAAAACAAATGCAGAAAAGTGTCAATAGGATAATTCCTTTACATCCTGATACAGCATGCCTTGTTGTGCTTCCTCACGAGCCATTAATGAGGAAAGTATCTAAAGGTTTGATGTGTACAGATATTCCTTTCAAATTAATATTAACATTTATTTTGGATGCGACACTGTCTTCTACCCAATTATATTTTGCTTTTTATTATTTCATTATTTACTATAAAATAGTAATTTAAGAAAAAGCCTTACAATTCTGCAGATAATGCTAGGTTTTCAATGATTACTGTGATGCTCATAAGGCTTAATAGTGTTCAGAGACTTACTGAGTTTGGGACCTTGAGTAAAGTTGTTATTTATTTATTTATTTATTAATTTATTATTTTTTATGAAAGGTGCAATTTTTTTATATTTCTCTCCAATTTCAGAATGAGGTTTGTCATGAGGAAATGGCCACACCTGTTTGAGAATTCAGATTTGAGGAACACATAGCTAGTTGGAAGAATCACAAGCAACTTTCTAATCTCTTATAATACTCTATCTTGTTCATTCAGTTTGAATAACAAAACCTAAAATACAGTTAAGAAATACTTGTTTTAACAAAATGGAGCCATCTATGCTGTTATAATTCCAAATATTTAGACATTTTTGTTTCAACGTAATAGTTCATAATTATATGTAACATATATTATGTATACTTTGAGCATCTACATACTTCCCCCTCCTCAAGAGAGTTTCAAATTTCAACAGAAAACTTAGAATTTTAGCTGAAGGCATGCCAGATGCCTTATTTATGTATTTCATTAATTAATTAATTGGCTAGCATATGGCAAATACATGAACTTATAAACTTATAGTAGTTCAAATATTAATGTCCAGTCCACCCAGCCATTCAAGGACAGGGTGTTCTATGTTGAAAAAAATCAGACATTGGGCTGGTGTAAGCTCCTGGTGGACATTCGGACACAATGTGGATATTTTGTTGAGGACACCATAGTCACACAGAGGGTTAGAGATAAGACCCCACTTAAACAATGAGCCAGACGCCTATGCTCATCTCAAAAATTTAAGTCACTACCAGTCTATTCTTGATGATCAACCAATTCAATATCCAAGTCTTTATTACATTTTTTTTACCATAATTGCCATTGTTAATAAAATTAAAAAAGATAATGTAGCTATTATTTTCCAACAGTATTCTAAAAGTTTTACAGTTTCAACACAATTTATTTTCAAGAGGATTGTACCACAACTATATTTACTGCTACATTAACTTACTACTGAGTGTACATCTCAGTAGTCACCGTAGTTAACTGAGACTAAAATAATTATCAATGCTAGCTACTCAATATTGAATTCATCAGATAATTCAAAATCTAGTTCTTGCTATTTTCAAGAAAGTGATGATTAAAATTTATCCTAGATTCAGGGTAACAATTTTTTTTCTAGATTCAATTACCCCAATCCTAAAAAAAATATTCAGAGATAAATATAATAATGTTCATTGAAGTCCCTTCCTAGATATGCTATACATGCGTAGCATTCTTAACTATTAGCAAAGTTGAAGTAATTAACTGCATTACTATAGATAAGGACTGACTTAAGCTTCTCCAGAAAAAGTCTATCACATCTTCAAAATCATTTGTTTCATTGGCTTCAGATATAGATGGATGCTCATACTGTTTCACAACCATCCTCTTCTAGATTTCAAATTATATGTATGGTAATGGGATTATTATTTTTACTATTTTTTCAAGAAATAAAAAGGGACTAAGATTTGACAAGCCATAGCAATGACATGGGATGAAGCACAAACAATAGCTAGAAAGACAGAAAGAAAGTGATACAGAATGCTTAAGTTATGAAACATGCCAATTTAAATTGTTTATAACATCTAAGGATCAATACTGAAACTCAAACATGACCACATATCAAACAATGCCCTATTCATTTCTTACAGAAGGTCAACATACCCATTTTATATTGATAGCTATCCAGAAAAAAAATCACTCTGATTAACAGGATCACTTTATAGCAAAGTTCTAAAGGTCATCTTAAAAAACCTGTGCTAAGGTACAGTACACAACAATTAAATTCCCTTTAAAAATTATGTCCAAAGTTACATCCTATTCTGAAGCACTACAACCCATTAGGTCTGCAGAATGGTCTTTGCAACTGATCAAACTCTTATTGCACACTGTTCTCTAAGCTGCCACTCCACAAATCTCTCTGCAGAAAGAAGATCTATCTAGACACAGATTTGTGAAGGGTTGAGGGAAACTTCCATTGTAGAAGTAGAACTTTGCTTATATTATGTACTTTTCTTGGCTTTTAAAAGAAGATTCCGCAGATTCCTTAGTTATATAAAAAATATTATTCTGAGTCATGGTGGTGCAATGGTTAGGATGTAGTATTGCACGCTAATTCTGCTGACTGCCAACTACCAGCAGTTTGGCAGTTCAACTCTCACCGGCTCAAGGTTGACTCATCCTTCCACCCTTCCGAGGTCCAGTAAAATGAGGACTCAGATTGTTGGCGGCAATATGCTGACTGTAAACTGCTTAGAGAGCTGTAAAGCGGTATATGTCTAAGTGCTATTGCTATTAGAATATCTTTTAAAGTGAAGGGTAAAGTACTAGGCACATCAGTGTCTTCATAGAAAAAATAGTCTGTAGCAACATGCCTCTCCATTATTTCTTTTAAAGCTTCTTAAATAGAAGTTAATTTAGGGACAACTAGCAATTTAACTTCTTGCTCTATGCTATAAAGCAGAGCAGAAAGAAAAACATGTTTTCAAACAAAAAACGGGGAGAACACTACAATACTGCTCTATTTAAAAGTGTAGACTTGAAAATATTAAGAGTTACCTGTAGAACAAGGCATCTGGAAATTGGGATCAGTGCTATCCAAAACAGGCAAACAGAACTGAGCACTTGCAGATCCTAGCATAGGGTCCTTATCACTGAGCATGTTCTTCAGCGAATCCTCTAAGACATTTTGACTTGTACTAAAATCCTCACAGACTTCATTCTCCAGGTTGGATCCTAGAAATAGGGCATCATCTAAGTGTTCAGTAGGAATTAAATGATTAAATGTATCAACTATATCCATGAAGGCTCCTGTGTGTCTTTAATCCCTATAGAAAGACAAGAAAAATACCATAAGAAAAATAAACTATGGATTAGAAATTATCTAAAAATATCAAATTTGATGTGGCTTATCACTCTTATATAACTCACTGTAAATTGTTTCTATTTGTTAAATTAAATTAAATTAAATTAAAATTCAATAAGAAATTTATCCATCTTGTAGATTTGATTAATTTCAAATTAAAGGCCAAACCAGAGATTTAGGAACTCTAGTCACTATTTCTCAATTGAAAAGCTGGCAAAATGAAAGAAATGGGAGACAGGGAGGTATATTTAACGCTACCATTCTGGATTGGTGCATACACAACCACTCCTGAACTTTCTTGCACTACTTAACTTTACAAAGATATTTGAGAATCTTGATAACAAATAATGTAAGAGTTCAGAATGCATTCTACTCAACTGTTTTTGCATTGCAACATCCTCCGCATGTTATTTTCTACCAAGCAAACTTCCCATACATGGAATTTCCTGTGACAATGGGAAAAGTAAATGAGGAATGAAAATGGGAAAGAGCACATAAAGAAAAGACAAATTATCCACTACTCCCATCCCTGGGCAAGGATACCCAGACTTATACTTGCTATGGGAAAATCGATCAGCCATGCATCACATTAAAAAAGTGATGAAATGGAACATTATCTTTAAAGTTATACCTTACCATATGGACCAGTAATGATTGTTACTGAAATTAAATGAGTTGAATATTAATTAAATTTCAGTTAATTTTAACTGCACATTGGCTAAATGTTCTGCTGTGAGAATCACTTTTGTACATTTCAACAACTGCCACTGTAAAATATAGGAAACTTAGTGTTTATATTTATCATTGACTAAGATGGACAGCCATAGAAATTGAACAACTAAATAAATAAATAATTACAACTACAGCAATGTTATTATATTTGCAAAAATGGGAGGGTTTTACACTATCCACAATGGAGGAATGGTTGGTGAAGATGTTAGAACTTGGAGAGTTAGTTATATTAAGCTTATTTGATAAAAATGGTAGTGTCTACATTTATGGCTACTAAACCCCTTATAGATTTTTTTTATGACAAATTAAAGAAAAATACTTGTGGTTTTGATTAAAAAAATGGATAATAGGATAACGCCTACAAATTTGGCTATCATACAGAAAATTTATGAATGTGCGGAAGGTGATAAAGTATCAATGAAAATAAAAAAAATAAGAATCAAAATATTACAAAGTTTGGAATAAATGGTATGAATGGATATAATCTAAAAATAATCACAATTAGTTTAAAAACTAAAAAAAAAAGGTGAAAACTATATGACCAAAATAATTGACACTGATAATAATATGGTAGATAGAATAGAGAGAACCTTACAGTCATACTTATAATTTTATTTTACATATTCTTATGTTTATTATTTTCTTTATTATCACTATTATTAATATCATTATTAATAATATTACTGTTACTATTATCATTATCATTATTATTATTATATTCTTTTTTTTCTTTAACACTTTGTTTTTACTTTTTAAGTTTGATGTTAATAACTGAAATGTATATGTATATTATTGAATATATATATACTATATTATATGTAAATCTTATACATTGTAGTTAATTATCTGTTTTAATTGTTATTCAATAAAAATCATTAAAAATGGATAATAGAAAAAGGTGAGCTTTTTTGTAATTATGCAATAGGAGATAATTTTGTAACCGTACTTTTATTTTCCGCAGAGGAAATCAGGATCTTCTATTTCTTATTTTTTTCTCACTGCACTTTTGTGTTTTCTTTTTTCCTTCTCTATTTCTTCTCTCTATTTTGTATTGGTTTGTGATAGATTTTATGTACTCCTTAAAACTGTATTGTATGAAAATGTATTAAAAATAAAAATGTCAAACATAATTTATATTGATATAAATAAAATTTATAATATATGAAAGACCCTATCCAAGGCAAAACAGCATCAGCATATACCACATTAACATGAATAGAAAAAATAGTTTTTTAAAAATCTCCAGACATTATTTTTAAAACCTTTTGGGGTTAAAACAGAGAAGACGAATCTATCTGAAAATTGAAATGTAGCAAATTTACGCCAAATACAGGCAATAGTAAAACTGTAGTAAAAAAAATAGTAAAAGTGTGTAGGGAATAGATAAGTTTAATTTTAAAAAAATCTTAAACTTTGATATCCAATCGTTCTTTTTTCAATCTTTGTAATCTTTTTCAATCTTTTCAATCTTTTCAATCATCCACTGTTGCATGATTTTTTTGAATCCCTCAAATACCAGTTCTGCAAATATTCAAAGGGTGAAACTGGCTTCATAACTATCCAGTTTCTGAAAATGATCACTTTAAAACAAAATTGCTTTCTACATAGATTTATTTACAGATACTGACAGTTCTCTTTAAATTTAAGTATGTAAAAATTGACTCTTTTGTCAAGATATTGATGATCCAAATCCACAAATTCCAAGGATTCAATGAAACTGTAATGAAAGGCTGCTACATTAAAGAACTATCACAAAAACCTCTGCCAGTAAATCATATAAATTAGTTAAGATTATTTATGTTTACGAAACAACTGCAAAATCTGTGTATTGACATAACAGAATACTACTGATTCTGTAATCAGTAGCAAATAATTCACACTGCAGTCTTATGCCTACAACCATCTACCACAAGAAACATTGCATGGTGGAAAATGTGGAATCTTGTACTTATGCTTAATTAACATTTTTCTAACTGGCAGTTTCATACATATATTCTATCAATTCTTGCCTTGAAGCTAACATGTTTTCATACTGAAGGATTCTACATAACGACCAATTACTGGAAACATAACATACTGAGTCATGGGCTAACTTCACAAAGAATTATTTTATAAAAAATGTTGACTGAATTCACACATTATAAACATTATGCTATATTTTATACTATTGCAAATCAGTGTCATTTAAGCCACAAATGAGTTGTCAAATTAGTCTGAGGCTATTAAACCAAACTGGCTTTTTTCCATTTGGTCGGTCAGTCAGTCAGTCAGTCATTCTTCCCTCCTAAATTATGGCAGACCTGAGCAGTGGAATCTTTGGTATCTCAGAACTTGTTTGTAACGTCAACAGGGCTGGTGAATGTGTGGTTTGCTCACTGTTTATGTACAGTAGCATGTCCTGCCAGTGTTGAGGGATATGATTTATTACATGGTAATTGCTTTATTAACAATAGCACTTAGACCTATATACCATTTCACAGTGCTTTACAGCCCTCTCTAAGCAGCATATTTCCCGCAACAATTTAGGTCCTCATTTTACCCACCTCGGAAGGATGGCAGGTGAGTCAACCTTGAGACGGTACAGATTGAACTGCCAAATTGCAGGCAGCTGGCACTCAGCAGAAGTACCCTGCAGTACTACACTCTAACCACTGTGACACAACAGCTCAATACCTCAATTAAGGTATTTTCTACCTGATTGTTTGCCAGGTGTTAATCCTTGCTCATCTGTGTGTTGGTGCTGGAGGAGATATGTTCTGATCTTTTTGTATGCTTCTAAGATTTTTTTTTCTGGGAACGATTGAGGGCATAAGAAGAAGGGGATGGCAGAAAATGAATTGGGTGGATGGAGTCACTGAAGCAGTAATTGTGAGCTTAAATGATCTTCGGGACCGGTAGAGGACAGGAAGGCCTGGAGGAAGTTGTCCAAGAGGTTGCAATGGGTTGCATATCACTTTGCAACTAACAACAACAAAGCTTTTTTTACTGTCTTTTCTGAATGGTGTGTAGAAATGACTTTGGGGAAAGATGGGAGAGAAACAATCAGTCAAGAGAAGCAGGAACACGCCATAGCTAATTGTCTGAGGAAGCAACTTAGAAAGGACCCACTTTAATGGATCAAGCAATTAAAAGTAGCAATAGGAAATGTCATACTTCAGATTTACAAGATTCTTTAAATATAGCTTTACAATAAAGTAAATATAGCTCATCTAGTCATGTTTGGCTTATTTGAAGGTCTGAAATCAATCTTGCAAGTCTCCTACTCTTTTCCAAAGGGGAATTTCAAGACTCATCTCTGATACTCAAAAGAACTCAGCTAACCACTAAAACACCTGACATGGAAGAACAGCAGCCAATCTAAATGAAAAGGACACACAGCTTGTATAGTTCATGACTACAAAAATGTGAACAAAGTAACAATTTGAGATCATTATCTATTTCCGCTTATCTCACATCTATCAGACCAGCTACAAAAAGTACACATCTTTACAAAATTAGAATTGAGAAATGCTTAAAAGCTAATCAGAATGAAAGAAGGACATGCACATCTATAATAGCCTTTGATACAAGATAAGGAGAATCTGAACACATAGTAATGCCTTTCTGCCTGGTTAATTGTGGAATGATTTTTTTAGATGCATGAATGACAATTTTGAAGTCATTTTAGATACAGGTAAATATTGACATCTTTGTTTGTTCCAAAAATCCCTCCTTGCATATAACTCATGTCAGAAATGTGCTGCAAAAATTATTGGAAACTAAATTTGTGAAATTAAAAAAAATGTGTATTTGATCTGACTCAACTGGACTACCTGCAATACAGAATATCTAAAGAAGATATACAGATTGATCCAACAAAGGCACAATCTGTTCTATCATAAGGCATATACATGTGCACATGCACACACACACACATACATACTACAAAAGAGGTGTAGTGCTTACTAGACTTTCCTTACTTCTACAGAAAATCTCTAATTTTGTGGACTGGTAAAACCACTATAGGAGCTACTGAGAAAAGGTCAGCAATTCTCTGGTCAACCCAAGAGCAAGCTGCAATTCAAGAGAAAGAACTGTCAATCACTGCACCACCCTCCCAGCAACAATACAGCAGCCAGGCAACTTTGAGTTCCACTGTAATGCACATCAACTCTAAAGGCTGGGAGCAGGAAGGGAACAGTGATCTCTTTGATCCAATTAAGCACAACAGCTGCAAGTACATATGCCACTGTGAAAGGTTAAATGGTATCTTGCTGGGCTTCCTTGAGTTCATGCAACAATGAACTCAAGGAAGCAAAACAAGGTATGTTTCACCTTACACAGTGGTGGATGGGTAGCTGTTGTACAATGGACATTTAAATGTGCTTCGTCCCCTAGGGGAAGAAGTAGTATAACTGTGCCCAAGACAGCAACACATGGGGGAACATTCACAACACAACAAAGAGCCCTCAGAGAATTTGAATAGTACTGCATCCACAGATAAGATTATGTATCCTCTTTTCAAGTTTGTTGAGAGCGCAAAACCAATCACTGATAGAGCAGTTGGATAGAGCAGTTGGATAGAGCAGTTGTATTGCAATCAATGAACATGCCCTTCCCCAAAACCTTTGGACATTTTTTCACTAAATTTCATCACCAGTCATCCTCCAATGTGGGGTATACTACCAAACTAATAATGGATTTATTTAATAAATTGACTAATTTAATTCCTTGAAAGAGATTCCTAATGGCTCCAGTTCTTTCAGAATGGGTGTTGTCTTACCTGAACACCATTTTTCTTAGCAGGATGCGACATCAATCATCGTTATTGGGTTCTGCTCTGCTGAACCAATCAGGACTGGGCATGCATATTTTTAAGCTCTTCCCCTTCTGGATAGTGCCGCTTTTGAGGCGAGGTCAGACGAGTGCATACCGACGTGCTGAGTGATGAAGGTGACAGACCACCAATCTTCTGCAAGACAGACACACCCCCAGATGAAAGCAATGGAACCAATAGAGGCCAGGTGGCTGAAGGGCAGGGATGGTTGACGTCGCATCCTGCTAAGAAAAATGGTGTTCAGGTAAGACAACACCCATTTTCCTAAGCAGTCTGTGACGTCCTGCCCCCTCGGGGGGGCCCTCCGGCGAAAGGGCGGGAGAGTGAAGCCTCGCCGCTCCCGATCGCGGCAGAGGCGGAAGCAGAAGTCCCCATTCCTGTCCATTTTAGTTCACTGATTCCTAAGATGTCAATGTTTAGTCTTGTCATCTCTTGTTTGACCACGTCCAGCTTGCCTTGATTCATAGTCCTTACATTCCAGGTTCCTAGGGAGAAAAGATCTTTGCAGCATCGGACTTTCCTTTCACCACCAGATACATCCACAGCTGAGTGTCATTTCGGCTTTGTCTCAGTCACTTCATTCTTTCTGGCCCTCCACTTTTCCCCAGTAGCATATTGGACACCTTCCGACCTGAGGGGCTCATCTTCCGGCGTCATATTGTTTTTCCTTTTGGTACTGTCCATGCGGTTTTCATGACAAAGATACTGGAGTGGGTTGCCATTTCCTTCTCCAGTGGATCATGTTTTGTCAGAACTCTCTGCTATGACCTGTCCGTCTTGGGTGGCTCTGCAAGGCACAGCTCATAGCTTCATTGAGCTACGCAAGCCCCTTCGCCTCTGCTAATTCCTGATTTGATTTTATTAAGTTAGTATTGATATAAGATTGTATATTTTAGTACTAATCTAATTTGAAAATTTTTGTGCAGTTTCATACAGCTTGTAAATATCTTTTAATTTAATCTCTTTTGTTTTCTGATTGTCCTTTTACATACATGTTAAAATAAACATTAAAAAAGCAGGCACTTCAATGTACTCCTGTATTAGGAGATTTGGTGTTCGTGACAAATTTGGAGGAATAAACTACAAATGTCTTTTCTGTGGCAAAGCAAGGCTTCTTTTGTGAATTTTTCACTGATCTTTGACTTTCACTACAAAATCGTACGCATCACTTGCATTTTCAACTACCGGAGTAGTGTCATTAGCAGAAAACATATTTAAGAACATGCAAACACACCTGGCTACATAAACAGTCGTACATAGGCAACAACAAAAAATGAAACCTTTGTTTTAAAACACTGTTTGGAAAAGAGTTTCTTTACATAAAATGGTAGTTAATATGTATGGTGACCTATATTATACTGTTATGTGCCATCCGGTCATTTTCATATGCTAATTTCAATTCAAATTCAATTCAAATAAGTGGACAATCACATCTGTTAGTTTGGGGAACACAATTACTGGTGGCCCAGATTGTAATTCTCTTCACCCCAGTCAGTGTAACTTGAAGGTAACAGGAAATGAGTTCCAACAAGTGGGGACCCAAAGGTGCTTTTTCAGGAGGCAACTGGACTTTTCTTGTTCTTTCTTTGAACACGTTTTGCTTGTAATGCAAAAAGCTTTTTAAGCTCAGACTGGATGGTGAGGAACAGAAGGATTTATATTCATTGCAGATAGCTGGTTATTTTCCTCCTTTTATAGAGTTGTTGAGGCACTTGTTAGGTTTATCTGTGTCCTCAGGGTCACCTGAGTGCAATTTTTTCCCCTCTGGAAATCCTTCATACTCTCGAAGGGTGTTCATCCCAAAGTGCACGGCTAAAAGTATGAACAGATTTCCAGAGGGGGAAAAAATGCCAACTACAGGAACATTTGCACTACTCAGATGACCCTGAGGACACAAATAAACCTCACAAGTGTCTCAACAGCTATCTAAAACAGTGGTGTCCAAACTTGGCAACTTTTAAGACTTGTGGACTTCAACTTCCAGAATTCCTCAGCCAGAAAAGGTGGCTGAGGAATTCTGGGAGTTGAAA
>JANHFP010004145.1:56139-66899 GCA_032468135.1 Calamaria suluensis | reverse complement strand
TAGATAGATAGATAGATAGATAGATAGATAGATAGATAGATAGATAGATAGATAGATAGATAGATAGATAGATGTTAATCAAGTTTTAAGACTTAGAATGTTAAAAGAATTCACTCTTGAGGCTTTTTTAGTAGATCATGGTTAAAAAGACAGAGTTTGCCATGTGTGAATGGTAATGCAATATAGTCAGGTTTCAGCAGAGAAACTTGTCATTTGTAATGATTTTGTATTTGTGGCTGTTATTAAACATCTTTTCAAAGCATTATATTTTACACTGAAAGTTGAAAAGTTCAGTTGTCCTAAACTTTAGAATGGAAGGGATCCAAACAATTCAGCCTTAGTAGTTGGAAAATCTTTTGGAATGATAATGATTTGTTGATGTGAAGATACAATTGCTTGTTTGCTTGTGTTCCATTTTCCTCTTTGTTCTATGCTTGTTTCCCTCACTATTTGTTTTCCTTAAACCACAGATTAAAAAAACTGGGGGATTAAGGATGGAGATAGTTACAAAAATTTAGGAGGTAAAAAAAACCCACAATTGAAATGTGGAGATAAAAAGTTGATTTTCCCAAAAGCGTTCTCCAACACAAAGTAGTCACAGCCCCAGAAAATACATAGGCATAGCTGTTTACAACCGATTGAGTTTGCAAAAATAGGGACATTTGCAGTAGCGTCATAACAGCACTGTTGCATACTTATGAGTCTAAAGTATGTAAATTTCAGTTTGTACATCTTCATGTATGTTTCATTATTTGCCTCCATGTGCCATCTACCATTAAGGATATTTTTATTGTTCTGTGATCATTTATATCTGCAATGGAAAAGATTATATAGTGAAGAAATCAACAGCAGACATATATTCACATACTAACCAGGTTCGCATATTATGCTAAGTCATAATTGTAGTTTGGTTTCATTCCAGTGTGATCTGTGAATTCAGGTGATATCACCTTATTCACTACATTAAACTTTAACCATCAGAGAGTGGTGAAGTAGGTTACTGGACATGATGCAAATACTAAAACAACAATTTATTGTTTAAAAAGCTTCAGCTCCATTTCCTTATTCTTTGGGAAAAGTTGAGTTAATCTTAATATCATTTCTGCACTTGACAAACCTATTTTGTATATTTGTATTCTTCCTCATTCCATCTGTAGCTGATGCAGATAAGGTTTCAACACAGCTAATATTTATTCCTAATTATCCTCATTTTTTAAATGATTGGTTTGTTTTTCTGCTTGTTTGCTGTCCATATTGCCCAAAAACTCCAAAGTTTTGTTCAGTATCAAATTTAGGATATTACTTCTGTACAAATATAGGTCCAATATGATTGTTAACTGTGTTTTTAACAACAACAACCAACTGCACTCTTTCCATAATCAAAAATATTCTAAGAATGCTATATGCATAAGGAAGGATGGAATGCAATTTGAGCTGTAAATTCTTTCAAACAAAAGAACCTCTTGCCTAAAGACTAAATTATCCGCCTACTTTGTGAATTTAACTAAACTGACAATGTAGAACCGGAAAAGATGATTTAATTAACAATGTGATGTTTTGGCTGACACTCATTTAAAAAAATAAACAAAAATGTTCAGAGCTAATTCAAGGAAACCAGCTTGTTATTATCTGATTTTTCTGTAACACAATAAAAGGTGTTGGTCAAGAAGCTGTTCATTATGGTGTAACCTTGAAAGAAAGGGCACAGATGGCAATCCCCTTCAGGGAAAAAGAAACTAAGATAGTTTATAGCATATATAACCCTGTGCCCCTTTTTTGTTAGCAATGTAAGAAAGATGGAACCACTTTGGGGGAGCAGTTAAGGTATCAGGCTAGAAACTTGGAGACTGTGAGTCTCAGCTCCACCTTAGACATAATGGCCAGTCACCTGCTTTCAGCCATAAGAAAGAGACAATAGTGGCAAGGCACTTCTGAACAACCTTGCCAAGAAAACTGCAGGGACTTTTCCAAGCAGTCTCTGAGAATTGGACATAACTGAACCGGAAAAAAAACCCCATGGAAAACATTTTTTGTCTTAGGGCCTGGAGGAAAAAATAGCAGAACTTGATTTCAGATAGTAATTTAGGTCAAAGTGTGGCTGTGTCTTCTGCCACTCCCACCTTAGTCCCTCAGGCTGCTCTTGACATTCCATAATACTGATCCAAAAGGGATGAAAAAGAACATACTTTACAAACTATAAGAATAAATCTTAAGCTCTCTTTCCAGCATGCTGATCCCCTGTTCTAAACAATTATTCACTCACATCAATAAATCTTTGGTCCTTCAGGTATATGCTGGAGATACCCTATTACGCTGTAGTGGCACCGGGGTTAGAATGCAGTATTGCAGGCAAACTCTGCCCACAGCCATGAGTTCAATCCTGACTGCCTCAGGTTGGCTAAGATCTCCATCCTTCTGATGTCAGTAAAATGAGAAGCAGACAGTTGGGGGCAATATGCTCAAAAAGTGCCATAAAGCACTATGGGACAGTATATAAGCCTTATTGGTATTGGGTTGAGGTTTTCCATATGCTTCTTCCATAGACTGCTCATTAGATGTTCTTCACTAAGTCATGGTCTAGGGGAGTGATTTGCCATTGAGTGCCAAAAGCAGGGGAAACGTGGCAGGGGGGTGTTGCCTGCGTGCCTACATCCATTATTCTATGCACTCCACCAATTACTTTATCCCTGTGCTCACATGCCCACCAATATGATTCCGTGTGCCACCTGTGGCACACATGCCATAGGTGCGCCATCACGGGTCTAGGGTAAATAGGAAGTCTCCCCACCTTTCACCCCATATGCATCACTTTCTTACTACTTACAATGCACCTGGGGACATTTCCTATTCACCCAATTTAGAAACATATTTTGGGAATATCTTACATGCAGTTTAAACTTCCCCCACCATTAACAACATACTGGCATCCTCAAACATACTGAGTTTTTGTGCAATATTTTTTTTTTGGTGGGTGGGGGATGGTTACATTTCATTTTTGTGAATACAATATTGCCTATTTAATAATTTTTCTGGATTTCCTACAGTTAAAGTAGCTATTAAACCAAAAGAGGCCTCTTGCTGCTTTATTAGGTGACAATTAAAGGTTTTCATAACTACATTAAATTTGGTTCTTAAGAAGGAACTAATTCATTCCAAAATTGTACTGTACAAGGAAAAAAAGTTTCACAGAAACAAATGCCACCCACTTTCCTTATTAGTATAAGGCAGAATATAGATAAGCCTTTTTTAATCTTCTGTGCTTAGTCATTCCATAACTAACCAAATATCTATAAGAAGACAGTATGACAAACATCAAATCTTTTGGGGGGAGTAAATCCACTGAATTAATTGCACTTACATCTGATTAGGCAGACACTAGATTGAACTGGATACAGTTCAAGGCATACATTGGATCAAAACGATTACCATTTAGTAATCATTTCATCTGAATACTTTACTGTACATCTAATTACACCATTTTATCATTATTTTTGAAGGAAAAGAAGCAAGACTGCACCAATTAGTCAAGCTTCCACAATGCTTACCATTCAGTTACTGATGAATCGTGTTAGGTTAAGAAGAGCAAGCTGTTAGTGAGAAAAGCAAATGTATATTCAAAAGTACTTCAAATCCATATATACTGGCTACATCCGGAGAAGAAGATGCATTTTACAAACCTTGACAGGACTGAAATTTCAGATCCAGCTCATACAATTCAGAGGCAGCAAAGTGAAATGACGCTTTAGACGTGTGACAGTGAATGCAGATGCTCTTATAGAAATCATGTGAGGCATATAATTTGGGGTGGCTCTTATATGAGCCTTGTTTTCATCAAGAGACTGACAATAGAACCTAAACTGGTTGGAACTTAGTTTGTGTTTTTATTTAGCTATGCAAAAGGTATCATAAGCTCCGTCCAGTGCAAATAAAGCACAATTCAGGAATTCTAACCCATAGTAAACATGTTGCTGTTTAGGGAGCTTGCCACAAATCCTATAATAGAAATGTTGAGAATGCTATTATTTTCCTGTAAACCACAGAACTATTTAAAAAAAATCTTACTTATTCTTGCACAACAGCGGCTTGTGGAACAAACGAATGAATCACCTAGCTGCTGCTTCTTGTTATCGCTAAAATGAGACTCATTTTGGGGGACTTTTTCAGAAGTTGTTGCGATAAAATGAAATTGTTTTCTGGCAATGCTATAGCAGGGCTGTTGTTATCTGTGGCTATCAATAGACCGAGAAAGGCATTATGTACCCCAATGAGACCACCTGCAAGAGAATCAATGCCGGACTTCTCTGGAGAATATAATACAAGTCATGTGTTCTTTTCACTTTGTTCATTGCTTTTCAGACCGACAGGCCCTGGTTAGCTGAGAGAATGTTCGCACAGGTTTTATCCACTGAAGTTTAAAAGTACTATAATACAAAGTTTTTGATTTTCAAAAAAAAAACAATACTATTTCCGGATCATCCAACTCCAGCAACATAGAGTAGAATATTACCCTTAGAATAATTAAAAAAAACCCCATTAATAGCAAATAACAACAAATAATGCAGGCACTTTTAATCAACCAAAGGCACAGCTGAAAGAAAACTATTTTATGACCATTTCACTTGTACCTCTACTTTCCATAAAAATCTGGAAATCATAACATCACATCTGAACTACTGCAATATGCTCCACTTGGGGCTGCCCTTGAAGAACATTCAGAAGTAGCATGTGTAGTGAATGGCACTGGGTCCTTGGCATATGTAATACCACTTCTCTGAGCTGCATCAGTTACCGGTGTGCTTCCAGCTACAGCTCAAGGTGCTGGATTCTCACTTTTGCAGCTCTTCATGGCTTAGGATATGGATTATTTGTGGACTATCTTTCCCCAGTTTAGTCAATTGTCCAGTCTGGTCAAGCAGGATAGGGATTAGATTCCATCAGTTAAGGCAGCGATCACCAACCTTTTGGACCTAAGGGACCACTAAATTCATAATTTTAAATCCCATGCACCACTAATACGATCTGCCTAATGACCAGCTGGGTGGGCATGGCTAAGTGGTCATGTGACTGGGTGGGAGTGGCCAACTTGATGTCACTCACATCGAGGGACGTCTCACCGGTCTCTACTCACTCCTCCCCTCCCAGCCACTCCTCACCTGCCCACCCGGGCTCCTTAAGGCCCCAACAGGAAGCAGTTGCTGGAGCTAAGCAGCCAAAGTTTGAGGACCCCTGATTTACTGTACTATTAAAAATGCAAATATTTTTTTATGCGGACCAGCAAAATTTTCTCAGGGACCATCAGTGGTCCACGGACCACCAGTTGATGACCACTGGCTTAGGGAATATCCATATAGAGTGAACTTAATTGGCACAAATAGGTGAGAATTATTATCAATTTTAAATCATGTTCCTTTTTTGTGTTGTTAGAAAAGCCAACCCAAGGACATCAATTGTGTGGTTTGTTCATAGTGCACTCAGAAGTTCTAGGCCAAACCACAAGTGGCACCTTGGCTTCACTTTAAATGATCTGCAGAATGTGCCCGCTGTTTTGTGGTTTTTTGAGATGAACCTGGAAGGAGCTGTCAAAGGCAACTGCTGAAGACAATGCTCATTTCAATCTACTTTACATGTCTACATTGGAATCTGTGGGTGATTTTTTTTCCCTTGAAAATCTCAGTCTTTTCTAGATTACAAGTATTTATCTAGTCTTCCCTTTCTTTGATTTGGAGCCACAGTATCCTATGACTATTACTAAGTGTTCTATCTCATGATTCATGATAAATGTATTTATGATTGTGATTTATTACTTATATCTTTTATATACACTGAGAGCTTATGTACTGAAGACAAATTCCTTGTGTGTCCAATAACACTTGGCCAATAAAAATTCTATTCTATTCTATTCTATTCTATTCTATTCTATTCTATTCTATCATTTTTAGACCTTTATGTCATTTGGCAGAATCAGGTCTTCTGGAAAGCCAGCAGAGCCTAGTTCATCTCTAGGGGCCCCTCTTCACCTCTGGGGGCAAGATGTTCCATAGGCAAGGACAATAAGAAAGAAGGTTCTCTTCCTATCCCATCAGCTGAAATTCTTTAACAAACAGGATCCACAGCATGCAGGACTAGGTGGGATGGGCTGATGTATTCTCCAAAACTATTCACCTTAGCATTTAGATTTGGGGGTAGTCAAATCTCCCTAAATTTGCAATTTAAATGTGTGGTCTTCATTGAAACAGTGCTCTTCAAATATGTTAGAGGTCAATTCCTAGAACCCCCCCCCCCAAATCACCCCCCCTCCCGGTTGTGGGGCTGCTCACCTTGACGTAGTACGTGATGAGGATCTTCCGCAGGTCGAACACCTGGAGCATGGAGGCCGCGTTGTTGTCGCTGATGCTGTAGCCCTCCAGGACGTACTTGGTGGCCGCCACCTCCCAGGCCAGCCAGCGCTGCCCGAAGGCCGCGTTGAAGCTCAGCATGCGCGGGAGGTGCCCCGGTTCGCAGCAGCAGCAGGCTTCGTCCTCCTCCACGCCTTCCGTGATGGCCTCCACCTCCCGCTGCTGGCAGTACGTCCCTGGAAATATATATTATTATTATTATTATTTTATTATTAATTTAATTTATATACCGCCCCATCTCCAAAGACTCGAGGTGGTTGACAGCAAATTAAAAAGACAACGATGTACAATTTTAAATAATGTAAATAATTAGATTGGGCTATCCTTACTAAAACCAATTTAAAAATTCAATTAAAATTTAATAAAAAATTAACAGCCAATTTTATATTTCAATTTAAAACCCCCATTTCAAAATCCCTCCATGGTCACCCCAGGCCGGCCTGCGGGAAGAGCCAGGTCTTTAGCTCCCGACGAAAAGATCTTAGGTCGGGGAGCACCCGCAGCACTGGAGGTAATTCGTTCCAGAGGGTTGGCGCCCCCACAGAGAAGGCCCTACTCCTTGGGGTCACCAATCGGCACATGGAGGCCGTTGGGACCCTCATCAGCCCCTCCCTGTGAGAGCGCACCAGTTGGTGGGAGACCACTGGCAGAACGCGGTCTTGTTGGTACCCACGTCCGATGCCATGGGTCGCCTTAAAGGTCATAACCAGAATCTTAAAGCAAACCCGGAAGACCACTGGCAGCCAATGCAGCTCGCGCAGGAGAGGGGTCACACGGGTGAACCATGATGCCCCCGTAACCACCCGTGCGGCCGCATTCTGCACCATCTGAAGTCTCTGGGTGGTCCTCACAGGAAGCCCCATGTAGAGAGCATTACAGTAGTCCAGGCGGGAGGTGACTAGTAAGTGTAAAAGTACACTGGAGAAGGATTTTTCCAAATTTACATTGTTCGCGTAATCTGTAGGTAGTCCTCAACTTACAACCCTTTGTTAACAACCGTTCAAAGCCGCACACTGCTACTGAAAAATCGGTCCTCAGACTTATGACCACCAAGGGATTTCCCCACGGTCATGTGATCCAAATCTGGGCACTTAGCAACCGGCATTAATTTACATTGTCCCTGCGTCACATGACTCCCATTTGCAACCTTCCCAGTCATGAAACCGAGTCTCTTTAACATCTGCCTTGCTTAGGAATCAAAATTCTGGTTCCCAATTGTGGTCATAAATCGAGGACTCTCTGTTTCATTCTCTAAAACAGAGATCTCCAACCTTGGCCACTTTAAGACTCTGGGAGTTGAAGTCCACAAGTCTTCAAGCTGCCATGTTTGAAGACCTCTGAGGTGACGGAAAGCTACAGGTACAGCTATGCTGGCTGGAGAATTCTGGGAGTTGAAGTCTAAAAACTGGAACTAATCAGGTAAAACACTTCTACAACAGGAAAGGTTCACCTCCTCATTGTACCAGTAGATTTTTGGTGACTGCATTCACACCTCACACTAAACCCTGAACCGGCAGTGAACAACGTAAAAAAAGAGCACCACAACCCACCCAGTTAATCTTCCTGCTTTAAGTATGTTGAAAAGGAAAATGAAAGTCTCTACTCAGGCTGCCAAATCCCTGAGATATTTGAAGCTTCATGCTAGTTTCCTTTTGACAGCATTAAAGAGCTGCAAGTTCCGGTATCCCACCACTACCCCGCTAACCCCTCCCCACGTGCTTTTCCATTTTACCTCTGCTTTGCCAGCATCCCTCAGAGGCCTGTCCGAAACACTTACTTACTTCATTGTCTAGTTAATGTTCCTTTCAAGGTTTGTCTCCTCTGAGCTTATATAAGCTAACGTGTATAACTAAGCCATTATAAGGCTATTAAGCATTACTTTAATTTTTAACAGTGTGTGTGTGTGTGTGAGAGTGTGTGTGTGTGTGTATATGTCTCAGATGCCTTTTATTTCACTTACCTGTGATGCTTCTGCGCTAACGCAAATCGATTGCTTTCTGAATCAAAACCGAAATGCATTTTTTTCCTTCGGCCTTTTCCTTCCAAATTACAGCAAAATTGGTCTTTTAGAGGGTGGGGGTGGGGGGGGGTTCAGTGGTGGTCTTCAATTTTTTTTACTACTGGTTCTGTGAGTGGGCGTGGCATGGGGAAGGATACTGTAAAATCTCCATTCCCTCCCCACTCCAGGGGAAGGTTACTGCAAAATCCCCATTTTCCTCCCGATCAGCTGGGGCTCGGGAGGCAGAGAATAGATGAGGGCAGCAGGGCCAGTCAGTGGTGGTTTTTACCGGTTCTCCAAACTATTCAAAATTTCTACTACCAGTTCTCCAGAACTGCTCAGAACCTGATGAAACCCACCTCCATAACGTGCAGGTATTAGTATATGACATGCTAATCATTGCAAAAGCCCTTCCCACAGCCCTCATTCCCCTGCTTCATAAATAATAGCTAACCATGGGGGAAAATGCGCAAGTGCTAGCGTGGTGGCCTAAGATACAACTACTTAGCATTTTATGCAACGAATCAGAATAGAGCTGGAAGGATCTTTGGAGGTCTTCTAGTCCAGGGGTCTCCAACCTTGACAGGTTTAGGACTTGTGGACTTTAACTCACAGAATTCCTTAGCCAGCTTGGAGTCTTAAAGTTGCCAAGGTTGGAGATTCCTGTTCTAGTCTAACCTCTCAGGAAGGAGACCCTTTACCTGTGATGGCAAAACTATGGCATGCGTGCCACAGGTGGCACACGGAGCCATATTGGTGGGCATGCGAGTGTTGCCCTAGCTCAGCTGCAGTGTGCATACATGCACCAGCCAACTGATTTTCAGGCTTTTTGGGCCCACTGGAAGTCAGCAAACGGGCCGTTTCTGGCCTCCGAGGGGGCTGGGGAAGGCCGTTTTTGGTCTCCCTAGGCTCCTAAAAAGGCTCTGGAGCCTGGGGAGAGTGAAAAACAGGCCCACTGGGACATCACATACCAAGAGCATGCAAGCACAGGGGGTGGGGTGCATTGAATTGTGGGTGTGGGCACACGCGCAGGCAAACCCCCACCCACCCGCTTTTGGCACGCAATGGCAAAAAGGTTAGCCATCACTGCCCTATAAAATTCTGGAGAAATCGCTGTGCAACCTCTTCTTAAAAACCTCCAGCGATAGAACATCCACAACTTCTGAAGGCAAAGCTGTTCCGCTGGTTGATTGTCCTCACTGTTAGGAAGTTTCTCCTTAATTCCAGGTTGCTTCTCTCCTTGATTAGCTTCCATCCATTGCTTCTTGTCTTGGCCTCAGGTGCTTTGGAGCAGGGGTCTCGAACCTTGGCAACTTTAAGACTTGTGGACTTCAACTCCCAGCTTTGCTGGCTGAGGAATGCTGGGAGTTGAAGTCCACAAGTCTTAAAGTTGCCAAGGTTGGAGGCCCCTGCTTTGGAGAATAGCTGGACTCCCTCTTCTTTGTGGCAGCCCCTGAGATATTGGAACACTGCTATCATGTCACCCCTAGTTCTTCCTTTCATTAAACCAGACATACCCAGTTCCTGCAACCGTCCTTCATTTGTTTCAGTCTCCAGGTCTTTAATCATCTTAGCTGCTCTTCTTTGCACTTTTTCCAAAGTCTCAACATCTTTTTCCGTAATGTGGTGACCAAAACTGGATTTAGCACATGTTGACATATGATGACAATTGAGCCCAAAATGTCTGCTTGTTAACAATTGTTAAGTGAGTTTTGTCCCATTTTATGACTGTTTTGCCAGAGTTGTTAAGTGAATCACTGTAACACGGTTGTTAAGTGAACACGGCTTCCTCCATTAACTTGGCCTGCAAGAAGGTTTCAAAAATGGTAACAGAATCCTGGGGCGCCACAAACATCATAAATATGAGTCAGTTGCCAAGCGGCTGAATTTTGATCACATGACTAGGGGGATGCTGTACAAGCTGTAAGTGTGAAGAATGGTCATAAGTCACTTGTTCCAGGGGTAGTGTAACTTCAAACGGTCACTGAATGATCTTTTGAAAGATAAGGCTATCTGCATTTAAAGAGGAACGTCCTGTTCATTCCTATCCTGTCCACTGGTTTCAGGGACCTGGTGGCTCAGCAGGTTAGACAACTGAGCTTGTTGCAGTTCGAATCCCTAGTGCCGTGTAATGGGGTGAGCTCCTGTTACTTGTCCCAGCTTCTGCCCGCCTACAGGTTCCAAAGCACATAAAAAATGCAAGTAGAAAAAATAGGGACCACATTTGGGGGAAAGGTAACAGCGTTCCGTGCACCTTTGGCGTTTAGTCATGACCACGGAGACGTCATTCGACAGCGCTGGCTCTTCGGCTTTGAAATGGAGATGAGCACCGCCCCCTAGAGTCGGAAACGACTAGCACATATGTG
>JANHFP010004144.1:40165-50558 GCA_032468135.1 Calamaria suluensis | reverse complement strand
CATTTTGTATTGCTTTATATATATATATATATATACAATATATATATATACACAATATGTATATATATATACACTATTAAGCCAAACTAGATAGCTGCTATACAAAGAGGCTCAATGCAATTAGGACAGTGTTTAAAGCACTGAAACGTAATGAAAGGTTCTCTCCTCCTCCACGAAAAATATCGTTCTTAAAGAAATTTATATTTATTTGCATATAACCAAAGAAAAGTTGACTAAGCACCACTAAGACCTCAGCCACATTTGATTTCTAGAAAAGAAAAAACCAACTTTGGATGCAGGCTGTGGCATGAAATTTCATCCTGATATAAAAAATAAAAATAAGGCCACATGTTGCAAGAGCTACAACTGAAAACTGACTTACGCATCTGGGTCCAAAGGCTCAGCGATCACCAAAATAAAAAAAACAAAAACCCTATCAAAACAAAAGTACTGGTCTTCAGCAGATCCCCACTCGGGAAAACGTTACATTCAAGCTGCCTCTCTGTTACATTGAGTTGAGTTGAACAGTCCCTTTCATAAACGGGGTGAGCTGATTGTAAATTCTGTTATAAATACACAGACGAGTCCCTATAACAAGTAACTAGATCCTATTGTGGCCCTCACTTCTGTAAACATTTGGCAATACGTTACACACACACACACATACATATATGTACAGGAAATACATACATGGATTGCTTCCAGCAAACGAATGTGCAAAACATGGCCGCCTCCCATGGAGGACCAGTGATGAGGTATAATTGTATCTGTGTGTGAGTTACCCGTAAGCTGGTTCAGGCCTGCTGATCGGGGCTCTAAGGTAGCCACAACACCTGCCCTGAATTGGCCTGGGTCTGTGCTTCACCCCCACCCGCCCACTGGCCGAGCAGCATCAGATGGGGGGAAGCAGCATCACATTATGGAGCAATTGCGCTGTTCACCGTAGGAATTGTCCACGCGATCAATTTCTTCAATGACCTTTGTGAAGATACCTTGGGTCATCTGCAGGGAAGGAAGGAGGCATCAAGAGTCACTCCAAGAGAAAAGTTTACAACTGTGTTTAAGAGGAAGCAGAGAACTTTTTATTTTAATTAATTAATTGTCTCCGTCTGTTGTTGTTTTTGCCAATAACTTAAGGTGGCTAACATATCCTCCTCCTGTCTCTAGAGCAGTGGTTCTTAACCTGGGTTCGATCAAACCCTAGGGGTTCGGTGAATCAGTCTCAGGGGTTCGAGAAAAAAAAAGAAAGTAGTCGGATGAATATGTACAACATAGTAAAACATATAATAAGGAAGGGTTTGGTGAATGTGCATATGAAACTGGTGGGGTTCAGTACCTCCAACAAGGTTAAGAACCACTGCTCTAGAGATTTTCAGTCCTCCAGGTCATGGTTGTCCCAAAGGTGCTTTTTTCAAGAGGCAACTGGACTTTCTTGTTTTTTCTTTTGAAGACCTTTCATTTCTCATCTAAGAAGCCTCTTCAGTTCTGGCTGGATGGTGGGGGAATGGAAGGGTTTATGCTCCTTGCAGACAGCTGGTCATCTGCATCCTTTTAGAGAGTCTTTGAGGCTATCTGTGTCCTCAGGGTCATCTGAGTGGTGCAAATGGGTGTGAAGGTGTGGAGTCCTTCTTGGAACTGTTGAAAGGACCTGTGTTGTAGACCTGAGATAGATGGTGTCGTTTCCCTCCCCCTCTGTTGAGAGGGGGCTGTTCAATTTTGACATGGATGGCCTCTTTGACCCCTCTTTCAAACTAGGGGTCCTCTCTGTCCAAAATGTGGACTTTCCTGCCTTCAAAAGAGTGGCCTCTGTCTTTTAAAGGCAGACGGGCTGCTGAATCTTGACCTGATGGGTTTGTTCTTCTCTGTTGTGCCATGCACTTATGAAGTGGTCCAGTCCAAACAAGAAAGTCCACTTACCTCTGGAAAAAAGCACCTTTGGGACTCCATCCTCCTGTTTTTCCCACAACAACAACCACCCTGTAAGGTAAGTTGGATTGAGGGAGTGTGACTGGCCAAAAGTCACCCAACCGGCTTTCATGGCTAAGGCAGGGTTAGAACTCACCATCTCCCGGTTTCTAGCCTGGTGCCTTAACCACAATAGTCGTAACATTACTAACCCCTTGTCACATTGTCTGGTACTCTATTGCTGTGCTGTTTTGGTGAAAAGACTAGTTTTCCCTCCCATTTTAAGGAGACAAATGAAGAGCAATCTCACTCCTTTCTCCATTGGAGGACCTTTGATTGGAGAAGTAATTACTAAACAACATAACAAAAGAACATGGTTATCTGCTTATATTTGGGCATCGGGATAAATAAGACTCTTGGCTACTCTTTTCAACCCATGCACTCATTCAGTTCAAAATTAAACCTGTGAAAAATCATTACTCTGTTGCAGAAAGCACTATGGATTTATACAGGCATCTAAAGTTGCATTTTTATGGCTTTTAGATCTTATCACCCCCCCCCCCTTTAATTTAGGTGAAACCAGAGTCATACCTGGTTTTCTTTTGCTGAGGATTCCAAGAACACAGCACCCCATGAGTCAGCAAGTTTCCGGCCTTCATCCGTCTTTACCTGACGACTAAAAATAAAGGAGTCATTAAAAAACGAAAACAAAACCTCACCAACACTGTCATATTGAGGTCAACTTTGGGGTTTGTTTCTGTTTTCTTCTAATTATTTATCAAACTTGTATGGTGACCATCTCGCCAAAGACAGCTCTATAACTTTTATGCACACACATACATACACACATTATAACCACAATAGCAGTAGGTTATAATCTGCTATACTATATCGACGTTGCAATCCCAGGCGATGCTAGGATCGTCAAAAAAGAAAAGGAAAAGATGGAAAAATATCAGGAACTCGCCTGTGAAATGTCACAACTATGGAAACGACCCTCCAGGCTTATCCCCATAGTCATCGGGACCCTGGGGGGATAACAATGAACCTGGACAAACACTTAAAAACAATCGGAATCACACAATTTGGATCTCAACATCTGCGATAAACACTTCAACTCCCAGAATTCCCCAGCCAGCAAAGCTGGGAGTTGAAGTCCACCAAGCTCAAAATTGCAAAGGTTGGAGACCCCTGATTTATGTTAACATCCCTGCCCCTCGGTGTACAATCATGTTGGCAACATGCCCATGGAAGTGTCTTCGGACAATGCTGGTTTCCTCGGCTAGGAAACGGAGATGAGCGCTATCCCCTAGAATCGGACATGACTGGCCAGGGGAAATCTTTACTTTTACCTTTTATTTACCTGATATGGTTTGTTAAAATTTAATTAAAAAGAATCACGGCATAAAGATCACAACAGATCAATGCTACAGCAGGACTTCCTTACCCTATTTTCTACCTGACATAAGGGAGTTTGTAAAACAACCAAATCCTATCCTTTCACTTAATGCTAATTTTCAAAAATCTTACATCCATATAAGAATTGAGTTAAAAACAATGCAGAGATAAGGACTGTGGTGATTTATGACCGATAAGAAGCCACTGAGAGTTAAATACAATAATAGATTGTTAACAGAGGGCTTTGAAGTTTAACTTTGCTGTTGGTTCATCTATTAACCAGTTTGTTTTTATACATGGTAGATAGATGACAGGTCAAACTGGTTGCAAATAAATGTAGAAGTTTATACATTTTAGGCTTTCTTCCCAAAGGATGGGGGAACTAATATTGTTGCAATATATTTATCAGTATTCTTCTAAGTGGATAATATACATATGTGTGTTTTTCTGCCTTTTGCCTTTTTTAATGCATATTTTCCTTTTTAATATTTTGACTATTTTTGTTTTGTTTTTGTAAAAAAATTCTTTTTTTAGAGCTTATAACTTTACCTTAACTCTCTGAATTTTTTTTAAAAAAAGACAATGTATCTAACTGTTTTCTCTAGAGACAAGATTTCAGAAACACACAGCCCTATCCCTAGAGGAGATCCATCAGTTTTATTATTATTTACAAAAGGGGCCAATTAAGATAAAATTCTTTGGAATGGCAGGAATGCGGATGCATCCATTGATACATACAGTGTGCTATTCATAAAAGCAGAGAGAAAAAATGTTTCTGCCCAGGAATGTCAGTCCGAAAGAAAGTATGTAAAAACTAATTTGAGACAAGGTTTTCACGATTATAAGGAAATCAAAGCACACCCTGAGAGAAAGCAGTGACCTTTGTTCTAAACTTGCTTTAAAAAATGCCAGGGGAGATTACAATTTATGGTGAGGGAATTTAAGAAGGAAGCCCGTTTAGGAATAAGTAACTAAAACTAAACCACCTCCATCCCCGTTCCTGTGCATTGCAATTATTTTGCAAACGTGTTCCAAAAATTATTTGAGGCAGAAAGGCTGTCTGCTCTGATTCTAAATTTCAGACTCCTTTATAGAAAGAAAAATGACTTGGATTACAGCCAATCTTTTAAAGAGACTGAAGCTATCTCTATTCTTGTTTTCTCAGCTACCATTTCTTAAGCAACAGACGAAAGTTCTTACCTTTCTAATGACAGATCAGCTTTATTGCCAACGAGCACCACAGGCATCCTGCCAAACAAAGGAGGAACATTTCTGAAAGTCGCTCCTTGTAAACAGAGAAGTCATCCCACTTCACCCACAACTTCCATAGCCCTATCTCAGAGGGTCACTTGCATTAACTTAACACAACAATTCTGCCTATGGCTGGGATCGTTCTGAATTTTTGGTTGCAGGTATACCTTTCCTTGCATGGAGCTGCAACTGAAGGTATAGGTAGTCCTTGGTTTACTACCACAATTGGGGCTCAAAATTCCGTTGCTAATCGAGGCTTTTGTTAACTGAGTTGCACCAGATTTTTTTGACTTTTTTGCCATGGTGGTTAAATGAATCACTCCAATTGTTAAATTAATCACACATTCATTAAGCAAACCCGTCCCCTATGCTTTTCAGAAGTAGACTGAGAAAGTCACAAATGGGGATCACATGAACCAAGGACATAGCAAACGTCTTAAAATATATGTGCAGTTTGCCAAGTGCCCAAATTCTGATCGGGTGGGGATGCTGCAACAGGTGCGAGGACAGATTGTAAGTCACTTGTGCCAGTCCTGTTGTGACATCAAACAGTCACTAAATGAATGATTGTCCCAAAGGTGCTTTTTTCAAGAGGCAACTGGACATTTTTGGGTTTCCTTTGAAGACGTTTTGCTTCTGATCCAAGAAGCTTCTTCAGCTCTTGAATGAGACCCGAAACATATTCAAAGAAAAAAACCCCAGAAAGTCCAGTTTGCCTCTTGAAAAAAGCACCTTAGAGACAACCATGACCTGGATGACTGAGAATCTCCATTAGACATTTAAATGAATGACTGTAAGTTGAGGACAATCTGCATTTTCCAATAAATCCTTTCCTATACCTTAAATGAAAATACTTTTAAAAAATGCACCTGTCATTTTACATGTTCTATGCTTACTCCCTGGTTTAATGTTTCACAAACTCTGCATGTTTTAAGACATGCAGACTTTAGCTCTCAGAATTCCCCAGCTAGCAGGCTGCCTGGGGAATTTTGGAAGTTGAAGTTCATGCATCTGTACTTTGCAGAGGTTCTGAAACATTAGAGCAGGGGTGTCAAACTCACGGCCCGGGTGCATCATCTGCTGGCCCCGCCTGGTTTAGCAAAGGGGACAAAGGTCCCAATACGTCACATTAAGACGCTATGACGACCCAAGTTTGACACCCCTGCACCAGAGACATAAATGATGTCTAAGCTCAGAGGAATCCAGTTCTCTATTGCAGGGGTCACCAACCTTTCGGACCGCAGGGACCACTAAATTCATAATTTTAAATCCCGTGGACCACTAATATGATCTGCCTAATGACCAGCTGGTTGGGTGTGGCTAGGTGGTCATGTGACTGGGTGGGAGTGGCCAACTTGATGTCCCTCACATTGAGGGACGTCTCGCCGGTCTACTACTCACTCCTCGCCTCCCTGCCCAGGCTCCTTAGGGCTCCAACAGGAGGTAGTTGCTGGAGCTAAGCAGCAAAAGTTTGACCCCTGATTTAGTGTAATATTAAAAATGCAAATATTTTTTTCTGCAGACCACCAAAATTTTCTCAAGGACCACCAGTGGTCCATGGACCACCGGTTGGTGACCTATTGGTATCACTACATATTAGGCAAAACCTTTGGTTTTTTTGTAAACCTAAAAAGTGTCATCATTTGTACTAATGTTCAGTCTGAAATCTATTTCTGGGAGAAAATTTGGAGTACACTAGTTAACATTTCCCAATGTTTACACAGACATGGCAAGCCACTGAACCCTTCCATACCTCACCCTTTCAGACAAGAGTTCCCTAGTAACATGCTTCAGCATCTTGCCTTAAAAGAGTTGCATTCCTCTCTGGCTCTGCCATGTTAATGCTTACCTTGTCTTCCCTCTGCTTTCGTGTAACTTGCTGTGTAGGGACTTCACCACCTGAAAACTGGGAAAGGCAAAAAACAAGATGAGAAGAGCTTTTTATATCTTTAGTGTGAGCCAAGGTTTGCTAGAAAACATTTTAAAACATTATCCACTAAATGCCCCTTGTAGATAGGAAGCCATTCATTAACCAGAAAAAATATAGCGTGCATCTGAATGCTTCTGGTTAGAAGATAACAAAACAAAATGTATTTATTTATTGATTTGATTTGATTTTTATACCGCCCCTCTCCTTACAGACTCGGGGTGGTGTACAGCCATACAATGATTAAAACATAAATAATCAAACAATTTAAAATAATTATTAAACATCTAATGGCTATTAAAATTTAATTTAAAATTTAGGATAGAATTTAAAATCACTAATAAAACCCTATTCAAAACCCAGTTTAAAAACTACCCCAGGCCAGCAAGTCGAAATGCTAAACAACCATTTCTAGGTGACTAAAAAACAAGACAGGATGGTATATGAAGACAGTATTCCAGTTAGACAAACCTGGGCTTGGAGAAACTAATAAGGCTATTGTTCCAAGCCTTTAATTTCTTTCCCAAACCCATTTCTGCGGTCTTGCAAATACCGTCTTCAACTTATGACTACTAGGGCCAAAATTCCTGTTGCTAAACAAAATAGTTGTTAAATGAGTTTTGCCCCATTTTACAACTTCTTAAATCGTTAAATCAGCAACATGGCTGTTGAATGCATTTGGCTTCCGCCATCAAGTTTATTTGACAGAAGGTCGCAAAGGGTGATCACATGCATGCTAGTTGCCAAGAGCCCAATTTCTGATCATCTGACTATGGGGATGGTGCAAAGGTCATGTGTGAAAAATGGTCATAAGACACTTTTTTCAGTGTCCTGGTAATTTTGAACCATCACGAAACCAATGGTTAGAAGCTAAGGACTACCTGTATTAAGGGAAGAACTTGGTTGTTTCAAGACCTTTACAGAACTCAAATAACCCCCTTGTTTTCATCAGGACCTCATTGTCCAACTGCCTTGGAATCAGGCTCTATCTGTGCCCTCTTACCTTCTGAGAGACGTGACAGAATAGACCAGCACATAGCCATGGATGCCAATGATAAACGAGTGAGGCAAGATAGTGTATTCATCCTGGATACACACACACACACAAAAAGAAGAAAGTTCTCTATCACTCTATGACAGGGCCCTCAATCCAGGTTAGGAACGGTAAGTGAACGGCAGGCAGGCAAGCAAGCAAAACCGAAAGCATCCTCCTCCCTCCCAGTGCCCAGAAAAATTGTCTTCCACAAAACCAGTCTCCAGTGCCCCCCCAAAAAACCTCTTCTTAATAAGCTGTTTGTGAAAGCGGAGTTTTAAGTCAGTGGATATTGAAGCTCGGAGGTGATTGCTTGACACTCAAGGGACGTTAGTAAAGTTCAGATTGATAGAATCCTAAAGAGACATCATCCACACACACCCAACTACCACTCCCAAGCCAGCACGTTAGGATGCAAGCCATTTATCTCTTATGACAGGTGATGACCAGGGAGGGCCACACTCCCATTTATATGTGAAATGATGGGGGGGGGAATTACCTGTCCCGCAGTGTCCACAAGCTGCAAGTGGAATTCATCTTTTCCCACCATCAACATTTTGTTGTAAGCTTAAAACAAAAGAGAAGGAAGAAAGTAGATGATACAGATGTTACTTGAGCCTCTCAGATCCTTTCCTAAAATCCAGACATCTAACATCCTGAGTTTCTCTGCACTTGAGTCATTTCAATTCTATTGTCTCTGTTTTTTCTTCAGTCAGAGCCAGCCTTGGCCCTGGATTACAGATAGTCCTTGACTTATGACCAGTTGTTTAGCAATCTATGGGTTCCTTGGTGCTCTCTGAGAATAGTGGTTTTCTCTCAGATGTTTTGTTACCAAACTTGGTAACATCATCAGTGCTAGAAGGAAAGTGTTGTTTGTTCTCATTTTTACCTACTAGCAGTTTGCCCTATCACTGTTGGTGGGAGTGTTTTTGGTGGTTCCTTGATTGTTTAACAATTGCTTGAAGTTATGATGGCCGCAGGAGGGGTGCTTTATAAAGGCACTTCTATCATAAAATGTTATACTTATCCTACTTACATGATCACATTTCAAGCACTTGGTAACCTATTCACACTTATGGATGGTTGCCATCCACAATCATGTGATCATCATTTGCAATCTTCTCTGCTGGCTTCCCCAAAATGTCAATGGAGAAGCCCACAGAGAATGTTGCAAGCTGCTGCCACCTGCTGAGAGAACTCCCTGGGGATTAGATGCAAGAACTGCCAGACGAGGGGAGATGACATGCTTGATTCATGAAGATCACATCTCCATTTCTGCACCTGAAAGAAGGAGGTTTCCATACTGGGCATGAAGGGAAGCGGAACTCCTTTAGGGCGCAGAAATGGGACTTAAGATCATGCTCTCCACTCAGTTACACTTGGAATGCTTTGTAACAGTGACAGGTCCAAGCAACCTGTGCAAATTGGAAGAGCTTTCCAAATAACTGCAAGAATGGTGCCCAGTTGCGGAATAGCACGAGACGGCTTTTGGAGGAGGGTTGTGCCTAGCCTCATCTGTGCGCACATATCAGCAGTTCGAGAACAAGACAAATATAAGGGGAGCAATTTACGCACATTGCTGGGCCCTGAAGTCAGCCAAGGCCCCCTGGTCTGTGGCTGTCGTGCCTCAGCCACAGTCTGATTCAGACACAGAGGGGTTATCTGACTTGGCTGGGAATGGCATGGACCAAGTAGTTGATGATGTCATGGACCCATTAGCCTCTGCAACTGGGAGCGAGACCTCAGAGGACAAAGAAGAAACAGTCCCCCTGGCGGATGCTAGGGAGAGACGCAGGGACAAAAGACGTCAGGAACAATTACACCTGAGTAAACGTTAATTATGGGAAAGCTTTATAAGGCAGAGAATGGGTGGGGTTTCTTTGCTGGGGTCAAATCGTGACTTTCGTGTCAGAGTTGCTGTGTCTGCCTTGCTCCTGTTTCCTGTCGTGTTATTCGTCTGTGGTATGTGCTGAATTAGTTTTCTGAATTGCAGCCAAAGACTCCTGACAATTCATTTCATTTTGCTGTGTGTCTTTTCAAGGAGTGCCGTGAATTTTTGATAAAGACCTTTTTTTGTTTTGCTACGTTTGTGTTGGGGGTTTTTCCCCCTGCTGATTAGATTTGGCCGGATCATCACAGGTTTTTGCTTCTCTTGGCAGGCCCCTTGATCTCCGACTGGACTTTGTCAAGTGGACCCGATCCGGGCACCGCCTCTCTGGCTTGGACAGTCCCAAATGGGTCAGCGGTGACCAGTTTTGTGGTTCAGATGCAAGGCCCAAAACAGCAACGTTCCACCGAGGAATGGAGTACAGTGGAAGTCCTGGGAGCTGCCAACCGATCCACCGTTGTTGTAGGATTGCAGCCCCAAACGGCTTATGCTTTCCAGGTAGTGCCTTACCTGGGATCCCAAGCTGGGAACACCACTCCAATTCAAACCCTCCAACCAGGTAGGTACTCAGAATTAGTAGCTTCAAGGCAGTGGTGAAATCCAATTTTTATTTTTTTTTTACTAGCGGTTCTGTGGATGTGGCTTGGTGGGCATGGCAGGGGAAGGATACTGCAAAATCTCTATTCCCTGCCCACTCCTGGGAGAAGGATACTGCAAAATCTCCATTCCCACCCCACTCCTGGGAGAAGGATACTGCAAAATCCCCATTCCCTCCCCACTCCTGGGAGAAGGGTATGGCAAAATCCCCATTCCCTCCCCACTCCTGGGAGAAGGATATTGCAAAATCCCCATTCCCACCCCACTCCTGGGAGAAGGATACTGCAAAATCCCCATTCCCTCCCCACTCCTGGGAAAAGGGTATGGCAAAATCCCCATTCCCTCCCCACTCCTGGGAGAAGGATATTGCAAAATCCCCATTCCCACCCCACTC
>JANHFP010004141.1:2216-17798 GCA_032468135.1 Calamaria suluensis | reverse complement strand
CTGAGAGTGGGTGGGGAGGACAGCGGGTGGGCGTGGCCTTCGGAGTCAGCAGAAAAAAAAGCGGGTCTTTTAAAAAACGCCGCGGGACGCGGGGCATTTCGCTAAAAAGCGGGTGTGTCCCGCGAAAAGCGTTACTTCTGGTCACCTTATACCTGGGGCTTTCAATGTCTTAAGTTTCAATGTCCATTACTTGATTTTACTATTAGTCAGTTAATTGTCACAAATGCTGTTTGCTTGTCAAGCCTGAAAAATCAGGAAAACCAGGCAGTATAAATGAATATTAAGGTTGATTGCAAGATTACGCTCTCTACAAGAATCTGAACTACTAATGGCCAGAGCAAATTGGTGCTTGATAAGAGTCAATGGAATTTAAGGTGGGCTGGAATCAGATCTCTTGTGGGCATGAAGGGACTTGAGTTCAGTGTACTTATTTTTTTTGTGGATGTTTTAGGGATTTAATGTTAATTGTTTTAGAATTTTAGAATTGTAAGCTGACTATAATGAGTTGGGTAGCTATAGAAATTGAATAAATAAATAAATGCATATAATTTTGAGAATCTGGAAAAGTCATTGTTTTAGCAATGTATACATTTATATATGCTTTCTCTTTTCTGAGATACTTTTTTCAAAAGACTGCTGTAACTCCAGATGATAGATTATATTTATTGTATATAGTATGGGCTTCTTTACACTGTTTTGTCAATGAATGAAAACCAGAAACAAATATTTCAAGATCTTTAGTTATCAGTAAATTTAAATGAGCAATTTGCTAAAATCAATATAATAATTATTGGATATTATAAATGGTGCCAACTTTACAATAAGCTTGACACCCACCTTTATGCAATATGTTATATATGATGAAATAAAGAACTAATGATCATGAAAGAAAGGAAATTAGAAAATTTTTAAATAAGCCGCTAAAATATTTGCCTCTGATGGTTTGAGTTCATAGCATTGCAATTCTCTGAAAATTTTGTTTGATTAATTCAAATAATTGCTCATACGTATGTCTGCTCAATTTTATGTACTATATTCATTTATCTCCCTAAATCAATTAAAAAGATGCTCTAATCTTTTGGGTCTGGTGTTTCCCATACAGTTTCACTCCTAAATCTAATCTCTCCTCCAAAGCTATACTCCTTTTTGAATAAGCCAGGAAAATAAATCTTTAAACTGTGGTCTGAGATTTGAAAATGTTGCCTGATTGGAAGGTTTGATATAAATGTTGATAGCTATATCAGAGGTCACATTCCTGTGCTCTAAAAAATAATATTTGTCCAGAGGCAGTGCAAACTTATGGTTGCACTAAGTGCCTTATCCCTGTTTTGAATACATAAGCAATGAAAATATATGCAAAGCAAGAACAAAAAAATAACCGTGATTCATGAATATCTGTTTCAGCAGAGCAAAGGCAATGCTATTTTTTCATGAAACAAAGCTGACCAGTCTTCTGCATTTTCCTTTTTGTCTTTCTGCAGGAAGAGATGAGAATGTAGCCACTTTCCGTGGCTCCGAATACCTGTGCTATGACCTCTCTCAGAACCCCATTCAAAGCAGCAGTGATGAAATCACGCTGTCCTTCAAGACATGGCAGCGCAACGGCCTTATCCTGCACACGGGCAAGTCGGCTGATTATGTCAACCTGGCTCTGAAAGATGGCGCCGTCTCACTGATCATTAACTTGGGATCTGGAGCCTTTGAAGCCATTGTGGAGCCAGTCAGTGGCAAATTTAATGACAACCAATGGCACAACGTAAAAGTGACTCGCAACCTGCGGCAGGTAATGAGGAAAGGAAGAGAACTGTGGTAAAGTTCTGTTGTAGTGAATAAACATAAATTAGTAAATTAGTCGCTAGATGGAAGCTGAAAGATGTATATCTATGTGGAGTGGGAGGAGCATCTAACACTTCTAGTAACATGAGGGAAAACAAGTGCTTATTCATTTACTATACCTTGGCCTCATTGCAATAACTTAATTTCCACTTGATAATTTTCTAGCTTTTCCCCATCTCCAATTTATTTTAGCACTATATTTTGTGACTTAACTTCACTTTTATCTCACTTTTTCTTTGCACTTCCCCCCTTCTTTTCCTTTTTTCCTTAATTACATTTCAATCTTATCAGTAATAGTCTTGTTGCATTTAATTACAGTAGGAATGGAAAGTATTTTCTGCAGCAGCTTTATCCACTTTCTTTTTCTCCTTTATGTCCTGGTAATTGATTTAACCATTTCCATAATATCATTACTTTAATTCTGTAATGGGCCTGATTCACTTGGACTTTCTTTGGCACAAACCTTTTGCGATGAATGGCAAAACTGCATTGCTGCACATACCCGAGAATGATATCTGAGCAAGATCATTTCAAGAGAGTTTGTGCAGGTGGAGCTTTTAGTGGATTGGGCTGATAATAGTCTTTGTTTCTTCAGTTTCTTTCTATTTTTCTTTTGTATGTGAGGTGCTTATTTTAACCTTATGGTCCTGATACTGGCAGTACTTTTTTCCAGATCTCCTTATTTCTTTGCTTTGATTTTCATTATGAAGCTATGCTACTACTGTTTTTGTCTCTATCCATCTTTCTTTGTGATGACTACTTAGACGAGGAATGCTTCTTTGAAGATCCCTTTCCCCATACCTTTATTATTATTAATATTAATAGTTTGCCCTTTTATAACTCAATTTATTACTTCTTTAAAGAACCCAGCTATGTTTGATAATATTTTTACATAGATACCCTGACTTAAAGTATCAAAACTCTTCCCTCTCTCCTAAAATATACACTTAAGCTTTTAATAGATACAGATGAATATAAATAACCTTCTTTCTGAAAGCTGGTGAAATATATTAAGTCACTTGGGGCCATTTGCAACATGACAAACAAATGTTCTATTGTATGTATACTCCTTTTAGTTCTTACTGATTGGTAAATGTTGTATAGTATTGTCACCCATAATTCTTTCAAATAGATATTTTAACTTTTTACGTTCAAACACTTCTTGATTTAAACAAAGTATTGCATATTTATTTTACCTGCACATATGAATATTAAAACCAATCATTGTATGCTTTTATTGGAAGGAAAACCTGACTTAAGGGATTTCTATAATAATAGAAAAAATGATCCATGTACTGTATGTCTAAGGATGTTAACAATCACTGTGAAGGTGTCGGAAAATATTTTTCTCTCTTCTCCCTGTACCCCCAAATTTGACCATTCTCCCCCTGAATTTCCACAATGTTCTCAAATTGGTAGTGTTTTTAGAGAATGGCTTATTTTTTCAAAGGCCATAAGAATTGGAGCCAATCTGTCTTTTCATTTGTATTCTGTTTAAGGAGAGCAGTAATGAAGGTGGCCCAACCACATAGTTACTGCAGATGGCACTTCTTAGGGCCACAATCTGGGAGGGGACTTCTCTTAATTATTAAGAGATTGGCAAAAAGCCACTTAAATTAGCAGTTCTACAAATGGTCAGATCCTGACCCTTGTAGGGATTTAAAGGTGACAACCAGCATTTTGAATTGCACTCAGAAGCATTAGTGGGCAAACTCGCTGCTTGAGCTGTACTACATTCTGGATCAGCTGAACTTTATGAGTCCAAACAAGAACAAACTAGAGCTTACCAAGGCATTCGTAACAGCAAGCAAAACTGTAAATGTTGCATATATTTTAATATTCCCAGCATTCTAAGTATAATTTGTTGCTGTTCAGTCATTGAGTGACTTCCAAGTCTTAAATTACTCAACATTTAACTAGGATTGTCTGTCAGTAGCTGCTTCTATAAATTCTTGCAAGCTTCACATTTGTAATAACAGAAATAGTATCTAGCAACATTGCTTTTGCTGAGTTGTTATTATTATTACTTTTATTTTATTTTATTTTATTTTATTTCTCCCAAGCATCATGACCTTCTCCAGTGACTTTTGCCCCTAGTTTTATTTCAACTAGTATAAAAGGATTACTTCATTCAGTCCAAGGTATTATTAGTCTTTTTCCCTAGTGCCACAATTCAAAGACATTATTTTTATTTAATTTAACTTAGCCTTTCTGATTTCACAGTCATTTTTTCTTTCTTTGTTTGTTTATTTACTTTATTTAGAGGTTCACAAAATAGATCTCTCACAGTTTTCCTTAGTTTTCCAACTAGGAAATCACACTTCAGTATACCTTTTGATTTCATTATTTTAGGTAGTTAGGTACTAAGAAGTCTTTGAGGTACCTTTGAAATGAGAACACTTAATTTTGCATCTTGGGGAACACCAAGAATACTGCTTTTCTATACTTCCTTTTTTCCCATATGTTTTGATTAGGTAGTCTCTTATAACTTCAAAGTGTTTTTTGCTATATTTTTAAATTTAGTTTCATTCAGAACAGTTTAATTTAATTTGCCCATATATATTTTCAGGGTTGTTTTTTTTTTTTTTATAAAAAACTGCATTTATGTCATTTTGTTCCAGGGAATAAAATGTTTAATTTCTAAATATCTGGCATATTTTCATAATCATAACAATAGTATAGTATCAGGCCAAGCTCTGTAGCATTGGATTACAGCGCTACATCTGAAGGCAGAAATTATTTCCCCTGAACTAATTATCTGATTTTATTTAAACTTTCTCATTGTCTGGAAATGGTCATCCTCAAAATATAATTTTAAGCTATAACTTTTGATTCATTTTATCCACGTTTCATGCACACATATTTTTGCCCACTACAAACTTACATTTTTATAATGCTTGTTCTTTGAAATTTCCTTTCAATTTAATAGCCATTTTAGTGGTATATTATTTTTCTGTAAATAGGAAAAAAATTCATTTAATGATGGGAAAAATCCAAAGTAAAACTAATATTTATGGCATTAACCCAACTGCCTGTTCAAAATATGGACAGAGGATATGGCAATATAGAATTTACAGCAGTTTTTTTAAAAATAGATATTTGTTTTTGCTTTCTTATATATTCAGACAATATACATGTATAACAGAATGAAATAACGTTTTTGTTGGATAACAGCATTCTATTTTTTCTCTATCAAGAAATGCTTCATGGAGCACACTAAAATTATCATATTACAGAATACTTTTCAATTAAAAAACTAATGCAGGTTTTCTGTGAGCAGGCATAAATGTTTGTGTCTTTTATAATTCAAATTTTCTATTTTTGTACCTGTCTGACACCATATAAAAGAACAGCTATACATTAATTTAGAAAAAAAATATGCATTTTTTTTAAAACGATGTGCTGTATATAAAACATAACATTTTGTTGCATAGAGAAATCACTATACATTAACTGAAGTCATTACTGTGCCCCAGTAAATTTCCCATATGGTTATTTTAGCAAAAATATTTGTTTTATTGAATGTAAACCTTTTTAATGATAGAATCGGGAAAGTGTCAATATTTTTCACCAGCACTTTCAGAAAACGTTTGGTAATATTATTTGTTTTTCTTGTCGATACATTTAAGTATGCAGATCCAAATAATATATAAAACAAAGTAAATGGTACAAATTATATGTGCCATACTTTTCATTCATGCTTTCCAGCATGTGATGAAAGGCTTCTTAAAATAATAATTTTCCTGATTAAAAACAAAAGAGTTTGACAATAGCACATTGCTGCCACAATATTTTTCTGCTAAATATTTTATTGATTTGATTTGATTTTACACAGTGACAATTAAAAAAAGCAGAACATACATGAGCTGCAGTGGCGCAGTGGTTAAAAAGCGGTACTGCAGGCTACTTTTGCTGCTTGCTGGCTGCCTGCAATTTGGCGGTTCAAATCTCACCAGGCTCAAGATTGACTCAACTTTCCATCCTTCTGAGGTGGTAAAATGAGGACCCAGATTGTTGGGGGCAATAGGCTCTGTAAAACTGCTTAGAGATGACTATAAAGCCCTATGAAGTGATATATAAGTCTAAGTGTTATTGCTATCAAAAGAGAACACAGCCTACCAATAACTTTATTTATTTTTATTTTATTTATTTTATTTCTTGGATTTTTATACTGCCCCTCTCCTTGCGGACTCGGGGCGGTGTACAGCCAAACATTTAAAACATAAATATACAATAAAATATTAAAATAAGATAAGATTAAATAACTGTTATTGGTTATGTCCTAATTCTGCCTTTTCATCAAAATGTTATTTAAGGATACTATATTTATTAACTTCAGATAATAAAGTATAATAAAATAGTATAAATAAACGTGAAACTAAGACAATTTTCTTTGAAATTGTAAAATCTAAATGTATCTGAGCAGGATATAGCCATAAATTGTTTAATAATTGTTCTAATTTTTGTCTTTTTGGATTTTAATTGATTATGGCTGTACACCGCCCCGAGTCCGCAAGGAGAGGGGCGATATAAAAATCGAATAAATAAAATAAAATAAATAAATATTGAACAGAATAATCTTATTGGTCCAATCTCACCCAACCCACAATTTCTTAAAACAATGTGGAACTTAATTTCATAATTAAATGACTGCAACATTATCTTCCAATAAATTTTAGACTGGCTGCAGATATTACCTTTTTTGGGGAGGAGATCCTTGTGCAGCTCTACTCTAATAAGTTTACCAGGCTATTGAAAGATTATGAAAATGATAAAACACAAAAATCTATTTAAAAATCTATTTAATGAGGTGAATGTACACATAACAGAAAATCACCCTTAGTTTTGATGTTCCAGAAAAAAAAAGTCTCTCAAGTTTGCATAATCAAAGGATTCCAGCACCCCTTGGAAACTAGAAGAACTAAAAACTCAGTTATCAACATAAGTTTCCCCATATTGCTAGCATCTCTAAACTCTACTAATTAAAGCTTTCTTTGAAGTCAAACAAATAAGTATCACCAAACTTGGCAGTTTGGAAGTCAGTTATAAAACTATCTATGGGTAAGAAAGACAAGTCTTCCCTTTCCTCAAATTACATGTTAAATTCTGTCAACCTTTTTCCATTCAATCCAAAATACCTGATGCAAGCAATCTTCATGCCTCCTTCAATTAGGGAAACTTCTCCCCACTTTCCTGAATATTGCAGGTGAGCTACATGTTGTCTCTGTTAGTCTGGACTTTTATATTCTGTATGTCTTTCCTAAAAGTTCAACTACAGTAAAGGAAAAAAAAATAACCCTGGGAATTGGTGGGTGCATAGAAATTGTCAAGCAACTGTCTATACTCAAGGGATAGGTTGAGTTGATTAGAATATCTGAGCTATACCAGCGGGTAGTATTGAATGGAACTCTAAAAGGAGGTTGAAATGGATTGGGAAGTGGGACAGAATGGTTAAAAGCACTCTTGATTCTTCGTCATTATTTATGGGGGTGAAGAAGGTGAAGAAGGTGAATACATATTTGATTTTCACTTGAAAAGTAAGTATGTTTGTATCCTTCAAATTCTACTCGGGTTTTAGAGTCAATATCCCTCATTTCTGAGAGTGGGATGGGTGACTAATAGCATAAGAATGGGGAAGGGCAGGCAGCTCCCTTCCCTCTAACAATCTCTATGGCATGGTTCCCAGACAGTCCTGCTCATGCTGTCCTCTTTTTCACTCTGTGTGTGTCGGGCACCCCATGCCTTTTTTTGAAAAACTAACACTAGACCATTCATGCAATGTGTCATTTTTACTAACCGACTAATGTACTAACACCCTAACGACTCATCTTTGCTTTTGGTTATTTTAATTAACAATCGTTCTGTTCACAATTTTTTAATTTCCTTTCTTCCCCCTTTTCCGCAAAGCACTCAGGCATTGGACACGCTATGGTAAACAAACTACATTGTCTGGTAGATATCATTCTTATTGTCTCTTTTTTTTTGGGTTTGCCGTGTGTTATCTTCCTTTCCCTCTCCATCACCCATCCCCTATTTTTCTTCCTCTTTAAGCTTACCTTCCCCTTCTTCTTCTTTTGATTTTGCTTTAGTTACCTTTTCTTCCTACTTGTATTTTTTTATATATTTTCCGCAAGACAAAAAAAACAAAACAAAAATAAATATAATAGTTCTGGAAATGGGATTTAATTATCTCTTTTGCTGGCTTCCTCACTTTATCTATTTAAAAAGGTTTTTTAATTGTATTTTCGTCAATATTTTGCTAATCCCTTTTCTTTCTTTCTTTTAGTCCCTACCTTTTTTTTTTAGTTTGCAGAGGTGACTTTTTTTTTTTCTGTTTTTCTGAAGGTTTTTTTTACCTCAACTATCATGTCAGGGGACTACAGTTTGTTGCTGTGAGCCCAGTCTTTCCCCCTTCATTATTATTATTATTTTTGGTTCTAATAACAGTTGTAGGCAAACCTGGGCCAAACCTCCCTCTTTTTTTTCTCACTCCCATCTTAACCTCTTCATCGGGCCAGCCTCCACACATATTCTTTCTCTGTCTTTTTGAAATTCCACCAGCCATAACCAACAGAAGCTCAGCCAGTTGTTTGGTTCAGGGCAATATATACGCTGCATGGCATGTCTATGTCTGGTTAATCCCCACCTCCTTTCCCAAACACCATACTGCAGCTACCTCTCTCCATCTGTCCACCAAGACACTGATCTAACTTTTAAAATCATATACACATATCATTTTCACAACCTTCCTTTCCTGTCCTCTCTCCCCCCTTCTGTTTTCCATCGTCCTCCATGAATTATGGGGTTGGGGCTATTTTGAGATTTTTAAAATTTAGTCTTCCTTTCTTTTAAGCATTGCTTTTCCTGCTTTTATAGTTTCATTTTTGCTTTTTTAAAGGAATGCATGCAAGTGTGAAAAAAAAATCTATCTCAGGATACTTTGTCCTTCTGGATTTTGGGAAAAAAAAACCCCAATGGCATTGGTGTGTTGAAGTACAGAGTGTGAGCCCGTTTGCCATTTTTTCCTCTTGTTTTCAAATTCACTTTATATTTTTCATTTTTGCTGATGTATGGTTGACTTCTTTCTTCCCTTTTTTTAATCCTGATTTTTTAAAAAAAGTTTTGCACTTTTTTTTTCTTTTTAAGTTGCAGTACTGGGTGGTGGTGGGTGTCTTTGTAGGCACATAGCATGTTCATTCCATAATGTATTGAAAGTGAGATCCCCTTCCCTTCCTCCCTTCCCTGGATGCATGTTCATTTGTGTGCTGTGAGCCAAATAAATACAAAGAAGCAAAATCAAATATATCAACTTCATCATTAGTGTCTTTGCTAACAGTCATAACTAACAATAATCACTACCAATAATGGCTAATCAATCATACTATCAGCTCAGATAAGTGCTCCCGTCCACCAATTGCTCCATTTTCTGGCCTTATTAAAACGGAAGCCATCAATGGCAGGTAGAATAGCTTATCTTTTTGGCAGTAGCAAAGTTGAACTAGCAATGCAGGTGATTAAAGGACTTGGAGTGGAGGGACAAAAAGCAGACCAGAAAATGGAACTGAGCTGCAATGAATCAACAAAGATCAGCAAAACCTATCCTAAAAGTTTTTATAAAAATAGGGAGAGGACTTGCTCTTTTAAGAACCGTAAGGTCATTGCTGGGAATTTTGTTTTTCTTTTCCTTTCTTTTTTGTTTTTGTTTTGTCCATTGCATCCTTCAAACAGGTAACAATCTCTGTGGATGGAATCCTCACCACTACTGGCTACACACAAGAGGATTATACTATGCTTGGTTCAGATGACTTCTTCTATGTCGGTGGAAGTCCCAGTACAGCTGATTTACCTGGATCTCCTATCAGCAATAACTTCATGGGTTGTCTGAAGGAGGTAAATTTTTCAAATCAACAGCGTTATCTTGCTTTGTATTCTTTGTTAAATAACTTCTATGTTTGGCATTTAGTCATGCCGGCCACATGACCACGGAGACGTCTTCGGACAGCGCTGGCTCTTCGGCTTTGAAACAGAGATAGGCACCACCCCTAGAGTCTGGAAAAACTAGCACATATGTGCAAGGGAAACCTTTACCTTTAGGGGGATGTGGTAGCTCAGTGGTTAAGATGTTGAGTTTGTCAATTGAAAGGTTGGTGGTTCAGCAGTATGAATCCCTAGTGCCACATAGCAGGGTGAGCTCCTGTTACTTGTCCTGGCTTCTGCCAACCTAGCAGTTCTAAAGCACATAAAAATGCAAGTAGAAAAATAGGAAAGGTAACAGCGTTCCATTCACCTTTGGTGTTTGGTTGGCCACATGACCAACTTCAGAGAGTGCTGGCTCTTCGGCTTTGAAATAGAGATGAGCACCGCCCCCTAGAGTCGGGAATGAGTAGCACATATGTGTGAGGGGAACCTCACATTCATCTTTTTTAAAAACTAAATATCACACTGTGTATACCATTGGCAAACTTAGCCTGTCCTCATACAGCTGAATGAATCTTCCACATGTAAGAGGAAAGGATATTGACAATTTTAGAGAAACCTTAAGGTTTGCAGAAACATAATAATATTGAAGAAAAACACGCTAAAGCGTTCCAAGAACCCAGAAATTTCTGTTTGACCAGGAAATGTTGACTGTTCTGAAAATGAGTGGAAATGGAATGGGGTATGCTCATTGAGCTGGCTGAGTTCTCTGTAAATGACATTAGATGAATAATGTATTAAATAAAGTGGTTTCCGTAGTGAAACCTGCTTCATAGAAGATTTTCAGTTTCAATAACAGCAGTCAAATCAGCAATGGTGATGGCAAAGAAGAATTTAACAGGGATATTGGCATAAGATTTAATTGAGGTGGGGAAGGAAAGACTTGGATGTTTATGATAGAATATGGCTTGGAAAGTGATGAAAGGCTGTTTTTTTAGAAATGAATTACTGAAATATGGGGGAACATGAGGGTCGATTTAGGGGGGGGGGGATCCCCAAAAGTTGCAAACAACGTAGTAAAAGAGAAAAAGATGAAAAGGGCACAACAATTTTCATATAAGTTTTTTTAAAATGTATTGGGTGAAAAAGGCTGAGCAAGGAGCACCTACCAGGCTGAGTGGAATGAAAAGAAAACCTGGAAATGATATTTGAAACTAAAAGAATTATTTTTAGAGATTTACACATGTGTCCATCAAAGAGTAAAACTGAAATGAATGTATGTTTCAAAAAATAAGGTGAAAAGTAAGCAATCAATTATGTGAAAATATTGAAAGGATAATGATACAGGGGAAGATGGGAAAATGTTAAAATATGAATCTAATATACTTTTGGAGTGATGCACAACTTGTTTAACATCTATGCAAAGATTGCATCTATACCTGATTATGGGAATAATGCTACTAGTCCCATTTATTCTCTCTCTGTAACAAGTAGTACTGTAATCACCACTAACATATTCAATAATTCAGATGCCTTTGAAGCCCACACTAACTTCATGACATCTGGCTTGTTACTTTTCTTTACAGCATTAGATTATTCAAACAATCTGAAAAAATAGATGAAGGCTGGCAATGTCTGAAATAGCCCTAATGTGTTAGCTGAGATTCAGTAGTTGCACATGCTGGGAACAGGGAAGAATTCTGGTCATAATCCCCTATTTTCAATTGAATCAAAGCTAAAGAACATGGTTCAAAATCAGACTTGGAACAACTGAATTGCCCCTTTAAATCCATGCCATTTTTTTTAAAAAATCATCCATTTCACATAGAACAGTTTTTGTATCCAGGCCTTTGAACAGATGATTAATGGTTTAATTTCTAATAACTTTACATTTTATGGAACCGTGCTATGCCTCTGCATCTGGTGAACCAAGCTATTTAAAGCTGTGTTAATTTTGCTAATTGCTCTATGTTTATTTGGATTACTGGCACCTGCAGGTTTTGGGATCATGTTTGGGGCTTTCTAGTCTCCCAGCTCCTTAGTGGGGAAAATGGACAGAACTGTTTCCTCAGCTAAAAGCAATAACCTTGGCAGAAAGTCCTGAATCATGTTTGTCCTCAATCCTATCATCTATCACAGCTGAAAGCAATGATTCAGAGTAAAGGATGTTGGCATGTCTAAGATAGGAGTTCTACTGTTAAGCAACCATGTACTATTTCAAGCAGGTGATGATCAGACCAGAGAAAAAGCATTTGAAAGAACACCACTTTGTTTTCATTATTTATTAAATTTGATAGCTACCAAAATCACAAGCTTGTGGCAAACACCATATAAAAATCTGTGAATAAAGTATAAAAATACAACACATATAACCCTACTATATAGGCAGGCAGGCAGGCAGATAGATAGATAGATATGCCCTCAAAGTTCAAAAGCCTCTGGAAACATTATATCTTTAGTTTTTTCCAGAAGTCATATTTTCCAGAATACCACACTGGGAACAAATTAATCTTCAATTGGAGGTCATTCCAGAAGGCCAGTCTTACCAGCAAATAGCAGGATTTCCAGGGTTTACCCTTTTTTTTAAAAAAAATTGTGTAAATCAGTGTTTTTCCTGAGCATAGTTGTTGAACTGACATTAGTGTGGAGATGTGGTCTGGCAGGTAGCCAGGTGCCGAACCAAAAAGGTCTTTGTAGATCAATAGCAGCATTTTTAGTTATACTCAGAAATTAATAGGAATGCAGAGCCTGAAAACAGGTATAAAAACCTGTTCAATAGTCAACGTATGTGAGCACCCTGCCCTTTGTATTTTGCACCAACCAAAGCTCCTAGATGTTCTTTGTAGAGTGTGTCCCAATGATCTAAATGGGCTGGTGATGAGAGCATGAGGCACTGTATTCAGAGCCATTCACTTCAAGAGGGCTGCAGTTGGTAACCAGCCCAAGCTGAGCAAAGGCTCTTCTGGCTACAGCTTCAATCTGCTGATCTAACGGAAAGTAGGAGAACAGCCAAATTGCAGACCTGCTTCTTCAGAAGCAGGGCAACACCATCTAGAGGCCAAACAAAGGGCCTAAAGCACAACAGTAGCTCAGCCTTGCTGGCATTTAGTTGAAACCTGCTCTCTTCCATACAGACCTACAGGATTGTCAGCCACCAGGACAGGAGTTGATTGGCCAGCCTAGGGTTCTAATATGCAATTGGTTATCATCAACATACCGATAATACCTGATCCAAAACCTCCCAGAGTATAGAGGGTAGATGAATGGCCTCTTAAAGGGGCAGGAGCAAAAAAAAATGTTTCCAAGGGAAACAAAGCACTACTCATCTATATAGCAATGGTTTCCTAGTCTGGTTTGACTTGAAAGGCATCTGACACCCAGTAAGTTCATATAAATATTGAATAGCAACCAGAAAAGCACTGATTCCTACGTATCCTGCAAGAAGCAAACATGACTGGAACAACTGCTGGGGAAGGAATAAAACAACTGAAGAACAGGACCCCCGAAAACCCTGGAGCCCATACAGAGGGGTACCAGGACTGAAGAATAGATCTCAAATCTGGAAAAAAAAATACTAACAAATTCCACCAATCTCCCAGGTTTAGTGGAATACTTGTACCCTCTCCTCTTCCAATCACGATCAGGAGGCCTGAGCCCTCTCCTCAATCCTCTGCCTAACAACACACGTGGTCACTTAACAATTGCAATGGAGTGATCTGGGATTTGAGCAAAGTGTTGAGCAAAGTAGTCACATGGTGTTTCATTTAATGACTACTTCACACAATGGCTGAGATTCTGAGCCCAATTATAAGTGGAGGATTACCTGCACTGACATTCAAATTTCAGCATTGGTCATCAAATAAAATGACTAATGTTGTCTCTGTTTTGTGCCCATGTCTAAACCTTTAATTAATATACCTATCAAGATCAAGGCTGTCAAATTCATGGCCCACTGGCCAGATGTGTCCCACTCTGGCCACGCCCATGCCCAGTTTAGCAGAAGGTAAAAAAAGCCCTGATATGTCATGTGATGCCACAGTGATGATGCAAGGTTGACGCCCCTGGTCTAGATGATACTTTTTATCTAGGAGTTCCATAGTTATCCCCATGTTAGGTGCGAAACCCCAGATCCAGATATGAAGGTTCAATTAAGTTGATTTATTGTTAAAAGCCTAATCACAGGAATCTTCTAAACAAATGACCAGCACCTGGTTAGAGTTAAATAAGGCCAATGACACTCAAAGGGTGGTGGTGATCTTAGTTCACTTGTGGCTGCGTAGAGATTCTAGGCTGATCTCTCTTTTCATTCTGCCCCCAAGTTTAAAGATTATTTAAAGCAGGGGTCTCCAACCTTGGCAACTTTCAGACTTGTAGACTTCAACTCCTAGAATTCCTCCCAGCAATTCTTCAACTCCTAGCAATTCCTCCCAGCTATTCTGGGAGTTGAAGTCTACAAGTCTTAAAGTTGCCAAGGTTGGAGACCCCTGATTTAAAGCACCTTGAGTTGTAACTGGAAAGCAACTGGAAGCCAGTGCAACTCATACAGGAATGGTATTATTCAGGTGAACCATGAATCATTCCAGGTCACAACTAAGGCCTTAGACATGTCATGCACCAGAGCCTCAGGAATAACCCCAAATTCCATTTGAAACCCTATTGGTTTCAACAGTCACCTGGGGTTGTTCAGTACTGTATAATGGATGATTTGGTTCCTCTTATACTTTCTGATTTCCTACCCACTTTGGATTTTAATGATCCAATACAGGTGAAATCCGTCTCAAAGCTTTGTATAGCTTTCAGTTTATGCTGAGATTTGTAGTTATCTTGCCCGAAAGAGACTTTTCATATTTTTTTTAATCCAAAGGTCATAGCAGTTTGTGTTCCAATTCTGGTATATGTGTTTTTAAAGCAAGAACCTATATCCTATTGAGTATGGAAGGTGACGGTGAGTGGAGAAATTGACACCAGTCTATGTAACAAGATTTTTTTAAAAAATCTTCATACTATGGTTGGTTTCAGAGTTTTGAAAGCAGTAGTCGGGTCTTCACTTTGTTCGCTGTCTCCCAATATATTTAAGTTACTGTAGGCTGGTACAATGTGCCATCATGCCTCCAAATGACAACAGGCAAAAAATACTGTCTATTAAAGAAAAGTATACACTATCCCATTGATAATTCGGTGTTGGTATGAAACAATTTTTTTTATTTTTCTGAGTTGTATGTACCTCATATTTCATCTTTTAAAAGATATTCAGGTCAATATTTTCTCTGTTTTGTTTTGGAATACTGATAGCTGCCTTGAATCTTCAAAATGAGGTGGGTCAAATGTCCAACTGAATATGCTTAAGGAGAGAATGCCACTAATAGCATCCACTTCAAGTACAAATGAGTTAGTTCACTAGCACAATATGGAGGGAAATTTCTGCTGAATGAGTAACTGTAGGTGTTGTGCAAAATATCTGAAGTGCTGCTTTACAAAGCACGTTAATGTAACTACAGTACGTTGCTGGAGATTTAAAGTACCTATACTTTAAAGTTGAAGTAGCTATACTGCTGCTTTGAAGTCGTTCCACTGCTGGCTATGCATGCATATACAAGCACAGATACTTTACATTTCTGGTAGTCTCTGTGTCTGAATAATCATACATACAATTAGAGATAGTTTTGAATCAGCTTTGTTAGCGTTCTGGAGGATACCGTATTTTAATATTTCATGGAAGACTGCTTCATGTACAACAGGATGCTTTGTGAAGCACATGCTTTTGAATGTTTTGTGCACCTCAGACATTTATGTGAGGAACAAATATAACAAATGCATCCATAGGTCTAT